>JACXGI010001014.1:0-24609 GCA_016801175.1 Esox masquinongy | reverse complement strand
TACAAGAACCTGGCATTTTAACAGGGTTGTGTAGACTTTTTATATCCACTGTAGTTGAATAGATCAGGGGCTATTTTTTCCTTTATTCATTTTTTTGGTGAATTTGAGATCCGGGGCTATTCATAAAATAACCGGGGCTATAGCCCCGGACGCCCAGGCCTAACGACGCCACTGGTACTTAGTTTATATTCTGGGTGTTTACAGGGGACTTGCCTAGTGGAAGTTATAGTGTATCCCATTTTTTATTGGTTTATGGACAGGGGCAAGCCCAAATTATGTATCTATTTTAATAGACAAAATGCAAATTTTATTACAATAACACATCTTAGTATTTTTTTGTGAAAACTCTGGTTAAAAGAAAAAGATATAGAACAACCAATATGTGAATGCCTTCTAACAATAACATGGCTGTCACAGGCTGCTTTCTGGGACTTTATTCAAAATAAGTTTAATCCAAATTGATACAGATATTTCTTGTTGAGGATAAGGAGATAGTGGGTAGACATTCAAGCAGAAATTGTCCAAACATTCAGAAATACCATTATCTGAGTGTCAGAAGTGGAGAAGGACATACATTTTTTTTTAAATTTGTTACTAGCTGTCATTAATTTAATTACTAATAGGTGTAATTCGTTATATCCAGCCGCTGTTTGTCAAATCTAGTTATTCACTAGATAGTTGCTAATTAGACTAACTAGGTTTTACCTGTGTACGTTGCCTTGTTAGTGAGGATGTCTTTTACCTGTGCTGGCCCAGCAAAAAGTATGGATTTCCTGATTATTTATGGATTTCCTTATTTCCTGAAAATTATATTTTTCTTAGTTCCCCACAGTTGATCTTTGCTTACATTTACAGGATGATAGTTCAGTACCTTAACATTTTAAGAAACACATTGGAACTTCATACAAGCAGCCAAAACTATGACATAGTATTCATCTCCTCAGTCCTATGCCCCATAAATGATATAAAGGTAATTGCTGTATTTCCTCCTCTCTCTTGTCCCTCGCTTGCCACCTGGATCACTGTCTGTTTCCCGACCAGTATCCTGAGTGAGCCATGCTCATGTTCCGGATATTAAATTACTCATGAAATATTTGCTTGGCCTCCAGGCTCTACTAAGGCTTGATTAGAAGACTTCACTTAGCCCCTGCAATGTCTCAGAGAGCAGGCTTGTGTCACCTCTGCAAGCAAGGTCAATTTTCAAATTTAGAGTTGAAGCATTACAGAATGATTCAGCTTACATTAGTGTCCAAGTCAAGCACTTGCAAGCTTTTCCACAAACTCTGTTTTACCTCTCTTCCGCACCACACTTGTATAGAAATGTTTTTTTAAAGCAAGTTTAGAAAAAACATTTCATGTATAAACATAAATGATTGAACATGCATGTAAAAAAAAATGTGGAGCTCTGACCCTTACGATGGGTGCACTTGACTGTACCAGACAGTACCATCATGCCTACTGAAGCTTGGATTCATTTTAAAGACATAGTGACCCACAAATTCAGGGAAGCATACAAGGGGAGTAGGAGCCAGGGGGGAATGTTTGCAAAGTGTTCTTATTATTGTCAGGGGCACCAATTTATCTGCTTCCAATATCCTCCCGATATTAGTAGCAGATAAATTGGGCTCCCCACAATAATAGGAACACTTTGCAAACATTTTAAATGTGCCCCCCACCCCCCCAACCCCGATATGAAACTCTCTCCTACGCCCTAGGAGGCATCATTTAATAAAAATATATTTAAGTTTAAGTGTTTAATTTGATTAGAATACTTTTAGCCAGCACAGAGAAAATGCAAATATTATACTGTTTAAACCACATAACAACTATAGTCTAAAATGTAACTATATTTTTACAGAAATGTTTCATAGCTGCTGCAAGATGTATAATTCACAGTACTCTACTGTCTAACCACAACTCTTTCCATCTGTCATTTTCTCTTCCTTCACTGAAATATTTCCAATTCCACCAGCTTTAGAGAAATGCCAGGAGTCATTTACAACTGGTAATTAAAAGCCTATTCACTCTAGCCACCAATCAGTGTGATATTTTTGAGTTTAATATTTATTCTCTGCATGTTCTCAGGAAAAGGTGAGAATCCAGTCACCCATGATTATTACCATCTCACTCATGAAATCTCTGACCACAGGGCCGAGATGGAATGAGGTGATAGAGAGCTTTGGCCAAAGCAGCCTTAGTTAACTAAACATGGCTGACAAATAAAGGAAATACATATTTCACTGATTGGACATTTCAAATGTATTAAGGAATTGAGCATTTTCTGGCCATTGCTTACACTTCACAACTAATACACTCTGTTGCTTTATTTGTGTTAAATACCTATTAAGCTAGCTGGGCTTTCTCTGAGCAATCCATTTCCTCTAACTTTTGTGTTCATGTTGACATCTGGATTGTAGTAGGCCTCTTTTTGTGCAATAAAGTACTACTTTCTATACAGTAAGTCGGTAGTACATCTGGATGAATGCCAATTTGTGTTTTGTACTTGTTGAACTGACTGTGTAGCTCAAACTAATGAATTCTACTTTCAACATAGTAATCACTTTTGTTTCATTCATACTGTAGATAGTTGAGAATAAACCTATTAAAATAAAAAAAAATGCACCATAAAACCAATGTGGTTTATAGTAAATGCATGACATTTGGTGTCAAAACACAAAGTACATGTTTCTGGAAATACCATATTGAAAGATTATGATTCCTCATGCCATTCTAAATTAAGTATAGATTTTGAGAAAATATTAAAAAAGCATTTTAATGACTAAATATAGCATGTATATCAATACTCATTATTTGAGCATACTGATAGACAAATTGTGTATAATGAATATATTAACCAGTATTAATTAATAATACTAATTAATAAATGTTTCACAGCCACGTCACCACGCTGGCAAATTTACTGGTCATCTACATGTCCAACCCCCTTTTTCTAGGATAGGTTTAGCACCTACTTGACTGTATAATCAATTATTTTCTTCACCCAATCACAGATTAAGTTTCTTTTCATGTCTCACATAAGGTCTAACAGCCAATAGGCAATGCAAATTCTCTTGTTACTTTGTTACTCATAGTATTGTCAGAAAGTCAGCTATCACACACGTGCAGCAAATATTGAGCTGAATCCATAGAGCACTTGATGGTCCTTACAGAAATGCCTGTAGAAGTCTGTCATGGTAGTGACAAACAGCCAAAAAAGGTTTTAAGATGGCTGCTGGATGTCCAAAGACAGCTGTAACATTGCGTTGCCTCCAACATTATGGGATGACGATGCAACATTTTAAACATTATTTATTTTAATATTTGGGAAGGAAATATACATGAAGATGTGAACAACTACATTTTCGGGGTCAGAGGATAAAACATTTCAGAACCACAGGTATAGCCTAGAGTAGCAGCGATCAAACATGGGTATTACTTGACCTATTCTATATGATGTAATTTACACTGCGAGTCTCTCAATGAATGATCCTGCCATAAGTGCTGTTCAAACGATAATATTATATTTTTGTCTTAATAGCTATCCTTCTATATAATCGGGAGCATGCCATATATCCTATGCCAATTGTATTGGAAAGACCAACCTGGTCTCAGGGACTACATAGACTATTTTACGTAAATCTTTGACAGCCAGATTCATAAGATATATTACATTAGGTAAAGGAACATCAGAGTAATAATCCAGAAAAAAAAGTGCAAGGCTTAACCTAACCTTTTTCATTTTCTAACCTTACCCCAAATCTTAACCCTAAACTTAACCCCAGTATAAACTCCAATATAAAGGTAACATGTAAAGTGTTGTTCCCATATTTCATGAGCTGAAATAAAAGATGCTTGAAGTTTCTCATATTCACAAAAAGCGTATTAGTCTAATATCTATACAAATGTGTTTACATTTTCTGTTCAGTGTAAATATTTTAGGCATTGTTCTTTCTTTGTGCAAGAAAGGGTGGGCAAACATTTTGCTGATTTTCAAATTCAGCGGAGGGCTGAACATATTATTTCTAATGTAAAATGTGTTTTTTTATCCATTTGCAGTACAGAAAAGGGCAGTTATTTAATCTTGTATCATAGGACCTATACAAGAACAGCTAGTGCCATCCAGAAGACTCTGGAAGCTACCAGCTGGGCCAGCCCTGCCCCTGCACACCTGCCTCCCCTTGGATCCTCTTTAGGTGTGGTACTTAAGAGCTCCCAGAGAGCAGCTTGGGGTTGAGGCCAAAATAAGCAAAAGTGAAGATAGATGGACCAGAGAAGGCTGACAGATGACCAGATGGAGGGTGCTGGAGCAGCTGCCAGTGCTACGTCCCCCATTCCTTCCAAACCATCACCGGGAGGCCACCCCAGAGGTGACACCGCCTACCCAAAGAAAGGGTTTGATTAATAATTTCTCCCACCTCACCTCACATTTCTCTTTTGGTTAATAAAAAGACCACCAGGGCCGTGAACACACCCTCTGTGTTACAGTCCATAATCATTTCTACGTACTTTTGATCTAGTTTTAGATTTTGTTTTAAGAGTGTTCTGGAGTGTTTTTAGTAACCACAAAATGTATTTTATGTTATAGTAAAACCTACCATGGTCCAGACTTTAGTGTGCCAAACCCTGTCATAGATATTGTCCACAAATCTCATTCTGCATGCAGTCATTTAATAGATGCAGTAATACATACAGTGCAGATATCACCAGTGGTCCTGCATGAAATCAAAATGTCATGGTGAACATTGTAGCTGTGGATTAGTTCCCATGCAAGATCCAAATACTTTAGTTATTCTTATATTTTATTGGACTGGAAAGTAGTTGTTTCAAGTTTCAAGGTTTATTTGTCAAATGCCCCCAAACAACACAGCGTCATCCTGCACAATTAAATTCTTGTGACATGGCATCCGACAACTATGCAGTGAGAGTTAAGAAGAAGAATATATAAGCAAAAATATAGCCTGGCAAAAAAATAAAGCAACAATATACATAACACTGTACACTACCAACCGTTTAAAAAAAGAGTATTGTAAACTAGCAGCAATCTGGTTAGTATTGTAGAACATTATAGATTTGGCAAGCATGGAAGTAATATACATAGTAATATACATAGCTATTATCAGCTATTATCACAGCAGTCTATATAAGAGCTCAACACCTTCTATGCACGGTTTGAGGCAACCAACACAATTCCTTCCGTGAGGCTTCCTGAAGACCAGGACAACTATACTCTGTCCCTAACCACGGCTGACGTGAGGAG
The DNA here is from genome assembly GCA_016801175.1 of Esox masquinongy. Taxonomy (NCBI): domain Eukaryota; kingdom Metazoa; phylum Chordata; class Actinopteri; order Esociformes; family Esocidae; genus Esox; species Esox masquinongy. The sequence continues at coordinate 19,352 of JACXGI010001014.1, read as the reverse complement.
AGTTTTTATAAAAGTGAACCCTCGGTAGGCACCAGGGCCAGATAGCATTCCAGGCTGTGTCCTCAGGGGGTGCGTTGACCAACTAGCGGAGGTTTTCACCTCCATATTCAACCTCTCCCTGTCTCTGTCTGCGGTCCCCTCCTGCTTCAAACAGATCACCATCATCCCTGTCCCAAAGAAACCTTCCATCAACTGCCTCAACGACTACTGTCCTGTAGCACTGACCTCCACCATCAAGTGCTTCGAGCGGCTGGTCAGAACTCACATCTCTTCCACCCTTCCTGACGCCTTGGATCCCTTTCAATTTGCATAACGCCCCAACACATCTACGGATGATGCCATCACCCTGACGACACACACCACCCTCTTCCACCTGGAAAAAGGCAACACATACGTCAGGATGCTGTTCATGGACTACAGCTCTGCATTAAACACTTGTGCCCGCCAAGGTTGTTCTTAAGCTCAGGACCCTGGGACTTAACAACTCCCTTTGCAATTGGATCCTGGACTGCCTGACGGGCAGACCCCAGGTGGTGAGAATGGGCAACCTCAGCTCCTCTGCACTGACCCTGAGCACTGGAGCCCCCCAGGGCTGCGTACTCATTCCCCTCCTGTACTCCCTGTTTACACATGGCTGCATGGCCTCACACAGCTCCAACATCATCCTCAAATTTGCAGATGATTCTACCATCTCATATCTCAACAACGATGTGACCGCATACAGTGAGGAGGTAAAGAACCTGGCTACATGGTGCCAGGACATCAACCTCTCTCTCAGTGTCTGCAAGACCAAAGAGATGATTGTGGACTTCAGGAAGTGGCATACACATCGATGGAGCTGAAGTGGAGAGTCTCCGAATTCAAGTTTCTCATTGTGTTTATCAAAAATGACCTCACTTGACCTCACAGACAAGCAAACTCGGCAGTGAAAACTGCCCAAAAACGACTATACTTCCTGAGGAGACTCAAGAAATTTGGCAAATCTGTAAAAACTCTTACCATCTTTGAAAGCATCCTCTCGGGCTGCATTACTGCCTGGTACGGCAGCTGCTCTGCTGCAGACCGCAAGTCCCTCCAGAGGGTGATAAAGTCTGTGGAGCGCGTCATCAGCTGCCATCTCTCCTCCGTGAATGGAATCCACCATACACGATGCCTGAGGAAAGCATGGAACATCATCAAAGATCACAGCCACCCAGGCTATGGTCTATTCACACCGCTGATGCCATCTGGTTGACACAACCGGAGCATCGGAGCACGCACTTCCAGACTCACAGTTTTTTCCCTCAGGCCATGAGGCTCCTCAACCAGCAACACTGATCCATGATTATACTGATCACACACGAACTTTGCAGTTGCTCTGATGTCGTTTCAGGTACATTTAATGGGCATTAGAATATTCCTTTGCATGTACCATTCATAAGCATATTACACACATATGTATCTATAATATTCAATACTTCTACCATACTGTTCATTCTCCCATCCTACTCTTACAAAATTGCTGCTAGTTTACATTGTTATGTGTATTATTGCCATACTTGCCATATTGATAATTTCAATACCGCTATCAATATTGCTGCTAGTTTACAGTACTCTTTTTAAACTACTGCTAGTGTAGTGTTATGTTTATTATTGCTTTATCTTCTTGCTATATTTTTGCTGTGTATATATTTTTTTTCTTAATTCTCTATGCTACCATTCATAAGCTTATTACACTCATATGTACCATATAATATTCAATAATTCTACCAAATTGCTGCTAGTTTACATTGTAGGGTAAGATAGAGGAGAGTAGGGTAAGATAGAGGAGAGTAGGATAATATAAAGGAGAGTGTTTGTTGCTGAAAGTGCAGTGAGTCACATGTGGCATACTACTGGAGAGACTGGAGCAGGGCTTGTCAGTGACAAGGGGATTTTCATTTGATTTAATGAGAGACGTACAACAAGTCAGAGGTTATCATGGGAATTTGTTATGTCAGTCCTTCCAGTTACATGTTGTTGTGATGTGTTATCAGTTATCAGATTTCACCATCACAGATTAACATGCATCTGACATGTAAACAGATGTCTTTATTTCTCTCATACAACCCGAAAATCATAGCAACAGGGATGAATAGGTCACACCTCGCATACAGCCTAAAAGATAAACATAATTGGTCAGTTCCAGTTACTGCATACATGAGAAGCTACTGCCAGTGTGCTTGTTTGTTGTGGCTAACCCTAATTCAATCCAGATACACCACAGAATATAACTGTTCAGTCTGTTGCTAAGTTCACTGGTATAATTGAAAGTGACTGGCATGAACTTTCCAGGAAATGTGACATCCATCCACAGTTGCCATTTATTTGGTGGACTTATCAGACACCAAAAGCTCCTGTTTACAACTCATTGTATTACTTACTATATTAACACAGACACACCAACACACCAACAAACACACAGTAAACACAATCATCCACACACATTCTATTTTAGCCCATTTTCCTGGCCTGGCAGATGTCGCTGATGGCTGTGGCAGTTAATCCGGGATCCTGGGTTTGATACAAGCAGGATTTAGCAACGGCCATGATTCCAACATCTGTCAGGAAGCGGCAGTGATCTTTCAAACACACAGAGAGCAACATCACAGGATACTGTACATTTCAATTCTGGGGAAAGTGGGGAAAGACCTACCCAGAATCCAGATTTGTGGTAAGTTCATTGAAATTTGATGAGTTATTAGGTTTTATAAATAGTTTTGGTGGGTTTCACTAAATAATCGTTTATCGTCGTGTTTGACAAGAAGAGTGGTTTATTTCAAAATCTTAAAGAATGTCTTTTACATTCATTTAATGGGGTAACTATGTATAAGTGTATAGATTTATGCAATGCATAACATATTATTTATGATACATGATATGCATGCTAATATAAAATGTTGAATAAGCATAAAAAGACCTCTGTGATTGGAAAATTATTTTCCATCTAAAACAAGAACCGAATGAACCCTGAATACTGATGTGTTGAAATCCATGGTATGTTTAAGCAATAAGGCACAAGGGGCATGGTATAAGGCCAACATGCCATGACTAAGAGCTGTTCTTAGGCACAACACATTGCAGGGTAGAACCAGCACTTAGACTTGGTGTACTGGCAATATACCACGAACCCCCCGAGCTGCCTTATTGCGATTATAAACAGGTTACCATAGCAACAATAACAGTAAAACATTGTCAGATAAAAACACAAGGAAAACGTCTTATATAGTGTTATTAGCCAGTCAGCATTCAGGATTTGAAACAGCTGGTTTATCATATGCCATCCTTAACATACACCATGGGTGTGAAGAAACAAAACATGGTTACTGTGGTTAAACATGGTTAAGTGGTTACTGTTGTGTTTGTAACCACTTAAAAATATCAATAGGGCACCTATTGTAGTATATTGCCAAAATAACATGGCTCTATTCAGAATTCAATTTAGAAACCTTTTGTTAATGGTGAAATGCTGTAAGGACTTGGACATTTACCAAACCTGGAGACAAAAGGGAGGGTAATCCTTAATTTTTCTTGTATATATTAGCCATTTAGCATGTGTGTTATGTCTTCTTCTAAATACGCACACTGCAGGAGGTTATGCACAATCCGGTGGGAAAACACTGATGAAAGCACACCACACACAAGCAGATTCACGTGAGACATTCAAATATTAGCTGAATATCAGTGAAAATGTTTTTGAAATACATTTCTTCTGAGATGTGGTGCAAGCCGGCAAATGCCCCTGATAAGATACAGTTTTATCAAGATCTGAATCAGAATCCCTTTTATTCGCGAAAGACATTCACATACAGTATCCCCAAAATTGTGCTTAGTGCAAAGTGATAGACAACATACAGTGCCTTCCTCTATTATAGGTTACATGGTAAATTTTGGCAAAAACGCTATGAAAAAATATAATTGTTGCAATTAACCTTAAACTGAGGTAACCTTAAAACTGAGGTAAAATTGTTAAAGGAAAAAACTCATTCCTAAGCTATATTTATTTTTCTCTAAACAGCTATATACATGATATTTTTCCCAAAGGAAGGGAACAAGGTGCAACACAAGGGATAACATACACATGCCTGATGATAAATACAATAACGCCTGTTAAGGCCATGCAGGTGCGAAAGCAGCCTGAAGCCCCACTTTCCAGGCTACAAACTCACAGCACACACCTGCACCTGTTTTCAGGTCCTCTCTTCACAGTCAGTCAAACGACATGGTGCACCTCATTCCCTTCCTCAGGAAATAAATGTTATATACATACATGGCCGCAGGAAGATGCTGATATTGGCCAATCGTGGAGCGGTATACGACAGATCTCGAAAGGATGGAGGCCACGTGCCCATCGGCAGTAGTCGCCAACGCCAACGGACAGATGAACTACACACACATCTGTCAGGTAGAAATTAATTTCAGAATCTTGTCAGGGGCTGCTTAGGCTAAGACAGGAGGGAGGCTTCAACACCCCTAGCACACCTACAGTACTTCCTGCGTCTATGTATGCATAATAAAAGGTTCGCTTTTGGTCGGCCAGTCTGGTGTAACAGGAGCAGACAATACAATCTCTCCACTAAGCTAGAAGGCTGAAACCCTGACATGTGGCGCCTGATGCAACCTGCCCAAAAATGGAAGGGGCCAGAAACAAAGACAAAGGCTCCCATGGGGAAGGCTGAAAGGCCACTGGGAAGGCTGTCCACTGGACCAAAAGTATCAAATGTGCAAGGCTAGGGGCGATGAAATAAAGGCAGAAAAACCTCCACCCTCCTGGTGCAGTGTGCCCCCTTGGAGGCAGCTTCTTGGATTTGCTACTGTAAGCCAATGAAATGGCCTCCGTGACCCAGAGCAACAGATGCCAGGGGCGCAAATGGGAAAGAGGTTGAACTCCAGAGCATGATGGGGCATAGCACGTTTGTGTCAGAAAAAGTTCAGGGTACAGCGTAACCTTGGGGTAAGTGACTGAAAACAAAGCGCAGGAGGGCGCTGAACATGACTAGACATTGCCTCAACATTGCCCACATAACATGCCTTGATGGCTGTCAGATTAACTGCAACTGTAGAGAAAGAAAGGCCCAGCCCCAAAAGCTCTGCAAGACGAAAACATTCTGAAAACAACACAAAAAGTGTGAGATTTGCTGACCACAAAAGTACTCGTTAAAGGGGGGAATATCAGTGAGTGCAGGTGTGTGTGTGGTTTTTACAGCAGAGGAGTGGGTGTCCTGTCTGCATCATACCCGTAGGGCCTAAACACACGGGAGTGTATTTGTCATTCGGCATGCACATGTGCGTGTTTCCCCTTGCATTGCATCTGAGTAACCGACCAAAAGGGAAGCATGTCTGTTCTGAATATTGACACCCCTACATGTAATCCTAGTTCAGCTTGCTGTGTGACAAAAAGCACCAGGGCTTGGCAAAGCATGTAACTGAGGATAAGTGTCCTGTTTTTCACCTAATATTGGACATTGCTGCAATGGGAAAATACCAGAACTACTTAATGTCTGTCTGCTAAAGTGCTTTGGAACAAATTTGATGTAGAAATATTTTCATTCCTCAGAATGTGTACATGAGTAATGGGGAAAACAGGCAGCAAAGTGCTAAGAGAGACTTCAATGGATGGAGTTCAGCCACAGCAGGTAAAGTCCTATATATATAGCACTACACACACACTCACACGCATGCACACACACACACACACACACACACACAAACACACACTAGCCTCTGACTGGCATTAAAACATTAATGAAAACATAATGCAATATATGGTAAATTTTATATATTGGTTTACAGTACACATTATTAAAATAGTGAATACAATGATGGTGTATAATATCTGCAGGTCTCTCGTGTCACAGGGTGTAATCTTGTTTTTTTAATCTGGTTCTTTTGATAGCGACAATAGATAATGACAATGATTTGTCCCAAATAAATGTTATTCGATATTTAGTAGGACAAAGTCATTGCTAGTTCCCTATCATTAAACTGATTAGAACTTTTTATACCATTGATCATTAAATGGTGCTTTGCAATTTATGGTTTGCAGAATTGGCTTCCCCATTTCTTGAGGCAGACACTCTTCTCGGCTTAGATAAAACTTTTGGCAAATGGGAATAATATCTGCTGCCAATATATTGATTTTACTATCCAGGTTGTCAGTGTCATCCTTACTAAAGGATACCAATAATTGTTTCACCTCTTCCACACAAACCTTGTTGAATTTTAAACTTATTTCATTATAAATGCATGGATGTAGGCATATAATAAGCCATGAACAAAAAACTATGGAGCTGAGTTATCATGCCTATGTTTGAATTTATAGACCTCCAGAGGCTTTTCTATCATTCTTTGTATTATTTATCTGTTTTGTCAAAAGGATATTTCATTTTATTTGGCTTGCATATGTGGTTTCTAGATTTACAGTACATTTTTCTATCTACGGTGCCGACAGTCTTATTTGCCTTTCCCTTTGTGTTATCCTTCACTGCAATTCAGATTTTAAATTTCACATTTATTAATCCAAATTCCTTAGTAGGTCAGTTCATACTTGTTTCTGCGCCATTGCGTATCTGATTCTCTGCAATTACTTACAGCCTCTGACACTGTCCAAATAGGAAACCTTCATGTTCCACAGCCGATCAGCTGATTATGCAACTAGGATAACCTCCAGATTTTTGTAGCACGTTATCTCTCTAGCATAATTTGGCCTGCAATCAAGAGTGAAAATCTATTCACCCCTTGCACAGCCATCTTTGAAATCATTGCCACAGTTGGATTATCAGAATGCATAATATGGGAAGCAATGCTGTGAAGAATGATTATAGCCTTCTCCTCACAGAAAATGAAATAATTGATATTTTTATTGAAAATTAAGGAGCCTGGACCTCTTAAACTTGTGGTGGATTAACTATCCTCATTTGTCACTGACATCATAATTTCCGTTATGAATAGCTCTGTGCTTGATAATAGAAATGGCTGCACTATCACACTGTTATGAAATTGGCAGAATGGGGTATGGATGTAGGGTTTGAGGATAACCTGAAGATAGGAAGGAGCAGTTCCCCTTGCTGGTCCATTGAAAAGCAACATGGTCTTTTAGTGGATGTAAAGCTTCAAATGGAAAGTGCAATGGAGTGGGGAGTGCAAAAGAACACGGTGACATAACAGAACTTGGGAAGGTTAAACACCTGAGATTCTGGATAAGTTAAAGGGGTTTGAATGTACAAGCAGGGAGCCATACCAACAGTGACCTAGTAGAGGGATAGGTGCCTGGATCAGCATCTGCACCGCTTCCTGAACGATGTGAAATCAAATGTTTCAGATCATGAAATTGCAGAAGCAAAACACTGCCATGATGTTTGACAAAACTGACACAGTCTTGTCAAAGGCTTGTCAAGGGTCACATCAAGGTTTCATGGAGATGTCAGCCAGTGTCATCTGGTAGGATGCCAGGTGGGATGCAATCCAATAGGGTGCAGAGCCTGAGAGGGTGCAGAGTAGGAGATACAGTTGTGCTCATAAGTTTGTATACCCTGGCAGAAACTGTGAAATTCTGGCATTGATATTGAAAATATGACTGATCATGCAGAAAAACTGTCTTTTATTTAATGATAGTGATCATATGAAGCCATTTATTATCACACAGTTGTTTGGCTCCTTTTTAAATCATAATGACAACAGAAATACCCAAATGGCCCTGATCAAAAGTTTACATACCCTTGAATGTTTGGCTTTGTTACAGACACAAAAGGTGACTCACACAGGTGAAAATGGCAATTAAAGGTGAATTTCCCACACCTGTGGATTTTTAAAATTGCAATTAGTGTCTGTGTATAAATAGTCAATGAGTTTGTTAGTTCTCACGTGGATGCACTGAGCAGGCTAGATACTGAGCCATGGGGAGCAGACAAGAACTGTCAAAAGACCTGTGTAAAAAGGTAATGGAAATTTATAAATATGGAAAAGGATATAAAAAGATATCCAAAGCCTTGCAAATGCCAGTCAGTACTGTTCAATCATTTATAAAGAAGTGGAAAATTCAGGGATCTCTTGATGCCAAGCCAAGGTCAGGTAAACCAAGAAAGACTTCAGCCAAAACTGCCAGAATTATTGTTCGGGATACAAAGAAAAACCCACAGGTAACCTCAGGAGAAATACAGGCTGCTCTGGAAAAAGACGATGTGGTTGTTTCAAGGAGCACAATTCGACGATGCTTGAACAAAAATGAGCTGCATAGTCGAGTTTTCAGAAAGATGCCTTTACTGCGCCAAAGCCACAAAAAAGCCCGGTTACAATATGCCTGACAACACCTTGACACAACTCACAGCCTCTGGCACACTGTAATTTGGAATGACAAGACCAAAATAGAGCTTTATGGTCACAATGTTTGGAGAGGGGTCAACAAGGCCTATATAATCTTGTGAGAATTGATGGCAAGATGAATGCAGCATGTTATCAGAAAATACCAGCAGACAATTTGCTTTTTTTTGCATGAAAGCTGTGCATGGGACGCTCTTGGACTTTCCAGCACAACAATGACCATAAGCACAAGGCCAAATTGACCATCCAGTGGTTACAGCAGAAAAGGGTTAAGGTTCTGGAGTGGCCATCACAGTCTCCTGAACTTAATATCATCGAGCCACTCTGGGGAGATCTCAAACGTACATTTCATGCAAGACGACCAAAGACTTTGCATGACCTGGAGGCATTTTGCCAAGACAAATGGGCAGCCATACCACCTGCAAGAATTCGGGGCCTCATAGACAACTATTACAAAAGACTGCACAATTTTATTGATGCTAAAGGGGGCAATAATCAGTATTAAGAACTAAGGGTATGCAGACATTTGAACAGGAGTCAGTTCATTTTTTTCTTTGTTGCCATGTTTTGTTTTATGATTGTGCCATTCTGTTATGACCTACAGTTGAATGTGAATCCCATAAGAAATAAAAGACGTGTTTTGCCTGCTCACTCATGGTTTCTTTACAAATGGTACATATATTATCAATTCTCCAAGGGTATGCAAACGTTTAGAATGCAAAAAAAACATCCATCAGAGAGATAGCAGGAACATTAGGAGTGGCCAAATCTACAGTTTGGTACATCCTGAGAAAAGAAACAACACACTGATGAGCTCTGCAACACAAAAAGGCCTGGACGTCCACGGAAGACAACAGTGGTGGATGATCATAGGATCTTTTCCATGGTAAAGAAAAACCCCTGGTAAAGACTGTGTATGAAAATGGTTGCAATTCCTAAACATTTCATACATCATTTTTTTAAACCCTTTGAATTAAAGCTGGACATCTGAACTTCATAGAATTTTGGTTGTTTCATTTCAAATCCATTGTGAGAGCCAAAATTATGAAAATTGTGTCAGTGTCCAAACATTACCGGACCTAACTGTGTGTGTGTGTGTGTGTGTGTGTGTGTGTGTGTGTGTGTATATATATCTATACTGTATATAGTTTAGTCTCTGGCAGACATTCTCTCTGCAGCCTCGTCACTCTTCCCCGAACTGTCTCACTTCCTCCTAGTCTCCTGAGTTGCTGGGTGGCGTGTGATCTCCTGCTCTCTGCCCTCTGTTGCAGCCACTTCCTCCTCTCCAGCCTCCTTAACTTCTCTCAGTGTATTCTTCGTATTTTCTCTAGCTCTTCCAGCTCTCCTCCCTGCCTGCTCTACGGGAGCCTCTTTATCCCTCCACTGACGAGGCCCCGATGGTATACAGCTCCGCAGGGGCGGGGTCACTGGAATGTTCTAGAACCTGCCGGCCTCCTTTTGGGGACGATGGTGTGGCGCTGATCTAACAGGCAGGGGCATTCCACGGCCACAATATATACAGACAGATTGAAGGAAAAACCTGAATAGATGAGTGGAGGAACATAACGAATGCAGTTGCATCCGTACAGGTGTACAGGGAATTGTGATACAATTAAACAGCAGGCCCAGCTGATCTTGATTTTGGATGAAGATGACAAGAGGGATGGATCTAAGTGTTACACAGCGCTCTCCACCACAACCACCATCAAAATACCAAATGAGGGATTATGTGCATCCCCTGTCACATGGAAAATATAAGATCTGCTTGTTAACAGAGCATCTCCGCTGCGAGATGTCTGAGGATACCACCGCTGTCCCCAAGAACATTCTCATCACCAACTTCAAAATTTGCTGTGTGCATCTGCTTTGCCACCCAGGTGCACATAACTGAAGAACGAATCCAAACATTCCGCTGTTGATTTAATGTGCACTTTAGATTTTGGGTACATTGTACATGTTTACAACCAAATTTGAAAATATTCTTGATGCATTCAGTAATGTTACAAGAATATTATTGGAAAATGTAGGGAAGGTGCAACATAAGACGAAAAAATTAAAACATCAAAATTATTACCAATTACAAGGGTTTGATTGAAATGAGTAACTGGTATCTAGTGGCAACAATTTTTTAAGCTCTTCTAGTTGTGTCGAGGAATTAGAGCAAGCGCATTTTGTGGTTAATTTGTTTGGAATACTGCACTGCATCCTGGCCATCACACATTTACTGTTGTTGATGATCAAAAACAGACCATTATATATAAATCACAATGTGGGTCAGATGGATATCATTTAAAAGCTTGTTTTATTTCCAAAATGATGCCATGTTATAAAAAAGATCTTACCGAGTTAGGCTTTCAGAAGGCAAGTCAGAGAACCAGATCTTAATTTTCGAGGTTGTTGAAAGAATTTATGAGTGTATTCAGGTATGTGTTCCGCTGCAACATGTCTTCACAATGGACAAAAATATTAAGTCAGAACATCCCCAAATGCACTTATGTTGATCTTCTGTTAGCAGCCCAATTTATGGTTTTGCTTGTCACCAACCTCAGGATCAAAAGAAATATGAAAAGACCTAAGCCCAGATAAAAAAAAAATCCATAGAATGAGACAGAAATCCCTGACCACAATATGCGTGACAGGGGGAAGGTTTGTATATTGCTATACTATAATAACTCCAAGCCAAATGCACATACAGTACCATAAGCCATTTGGACAAATTGTTGCCCAAAGATTTGTGCAAATTTAGTAGAATCATTGTCTATCACAGTTTAATAATTTCCAGGTAATCTCTTTGGGAAGCTCATATTCATGATTGATCAAATCAAAACACTATCTTCTTAATTAAAACAGACAATATATGTTTTGATTTCGTAATCGATTACACATGACTTTTATTGATGCTTTTTTATATAACTCTAATGCTCCAATAATTTACTGGAGGTAAGAGCTGTATTTCATTTCATATAGTGGTTACCTCTTACCTCAGTCAAGTATGACAGTAATCCTAGTGACCCCCTGTCCGTCCCCAGCAGGGTTAGCTCCAAAATCAGCCCATCGTCACCTGATATCATAGGTCTGAGCCACATCAAGAGATCAGTACATCATTTAACGGACACAGAACATACACTACGCATTGTTAGGATTTATCCTATGTTTAAAATGTGTGTGTTGTGTGACTGTTAGCTATGGGATATTGAGAGTGAATTTATATACATTTCTTGCTAGGCTGTCTCAGTCAGTGTCCTCTGTAACCATTTTAGTCCACTGGAGCGCTCTAATTTGGTGTGCCCACGTGATATTCCTTGTCAGCTCATGTTCCTTCTAAGGTGTCTCATGGGGCAAACATCGCCTCCCCCTGAAAGAGCTGAGCAGATTCCACGCTTTTCTAACGGGACTATTTGGTAGGTCCAAGCAAAGACCGAAACTGGACTAAAGTGAATTGATTTCTAGTGGATTAGAGATTAAGAGTAACCCTCACACGCAGATGGGCTTTACTGGAGTAAATCTGGGGATTATGATGTCAGAGGCCCATGGTTGATGGAGAGGAAATTGAACTGTCAGAGGAGTGCTGATGGCCTAGATTATGGCATAGCCAGTGAGGGGATGTAGAAATGGGAAGCCAGGTCTGTGGCATACCCCTGTACAGAGAAACCTCTAGTGAAGAGGACAAACCACTATTGGAAGTTGATGGTTCATGGTACCAAGTGGATTGTTTACATTCTTATTCAGTCAAAGCAGGATAATTTTTGTATCTTCTGCCTACCTTGAAAGCATTAGTGTCAAGTGGTAAGTAGTATTGGTTGTTGTTTGATTGTTATCTAAGTAATGTGTTGTATATAATTCAGCAAGTCAGCTCACTAATGTTCTAAAATGACTTACGTTATCAAACCCCTGGTTGCTGTGGATCTGTAGCATTCAAGAAGCCTACCCCTAACCATGACAGTGTCTGTTTCAGCCTGCCCCTGCTGCTCCTATAGAGGATCTTACCAAGACTAAGAAGATGAAGGTGAAATGGACACATCTGGGCATGGTGTTCTTCCTGTTGCTCTCCCTGGTCATGACAGGATGTTTCCTTTGGCAGTACCAGTTGCCAAAGTTACTGCCTGGTAAGTCTCACTTCTTACATTCAGGTTTGTCCATGAAAACTCCAGGACGAAATTATGTAGTGGACTCGCCGACCTGGTGTAACTGTTGGAGTTTGTATTCAACGGTTACAGGCTGTCATTCATGCTAATATAGATCCAACATTGTTGGGATGATACACAAACTTAGGCCAAATGTCATGTATGTAAAACCTGGAGAAAATAGACAATGGAAAGGGTCATTAATATAGGGCAAATATACTAAAATTATTCAAATGTAAGTTTTAACCACCAAAGACCAATCTCAGATGATATAAAAGCACTCAGAAAATGTAAAAGATCACACTGAACCAATAATTCTTTAACTTGTATATATCTGCTCTGTGGAACAGAGATATTGAAACTGCAATATTATGGGGTAACATATTAAAGCAGCATTATGTAGACTGAATTTTAATTTAAGAAAATGTCCATAATACACTGTATCTGCAGTAATAGTGGAATGATGGTGTCTCACATTTAGTCACAAGAAATTATCCTGAAATGAAGGATTTCTACTAGTCATCAGAAGGCGCACTGGCTTCTGTTATCAAATGAAAAAGCTGCCTCCTCTCTCTTTAATCGGCATCACTATGATACACAATCATCTCACCCGGTTTATAAATATGCTAATCTACTGTCTGATGAGACAGAGGATCAGTGAAGTCAGTGCTATATATAGCACCCTGTTTATATATGCTAAATTACTACAGTGTAAATGTAGAATGTGTCACAGTTACAATAGTAATTTTCATAAAATAAACTTTATAAGGGCTACATGTGCAATTTTTGCATTGTAAAATGAGAAATGATCCATAACATGTTGTCAGTAAAAGTGGAATAATAGAGTTTCACAACATTTACTCACCTAAAATTAGACATGCATACAACAGCACATCCTAAAATGCAAAATTACTATTGGTCAACAGAAGGTGCACCGGCTTCCATTGGCAAATGGAACAGTGGCATATTCCCTCTCTTCTATCGGCTTCAATAAGACACATGATTATCTCCAATCAAAAAAGTTAATATTTTACCTGTGGTTTCAATACATAACATAGCTTTTGCGTTCTCTTCATGAACATGTACATGTACAATAGGACATTTTGTACACAAAGAATCCTTTAGAAATTTGAAAAAAAAGACATTGCTTTTAGGGATTATTTAAATGTTTTGACACCAATTACCACTTCTAAGTGGATTTAGTTACCTGGGAGAAATATGAAGCTACAAGTGCCTCGAAGTGAGTCATGGCCAGTGAGATTGCAAAATCCAATTACCTGTTATCTTTGTGTGGTGAATGCATTGCCATGCTAAAGACAGAAACAGTGTAGTACTGTCACGGTACGGTGAGGATCAGCGCCACCGTCCCGTACATCTCCAGTTCCCATTATTCCACAAACACATCCCGGACTTGTTTCGTGTCACGTCTTCAACTATTCACACCAGGTCCCAATCATCTCATTAGTATGTGTTTAAATGTTTCCCCTCTGCTCCCCACATTTGTCGCTCATTGTTGTTTGCTGTCTGCATGTATGTGTAACCGATGAGTCTTTTCGTTTGCTGTTTAATATCAGCGCCTTTATTTTTCATTACGTCTGTTTGTGTGCTCGGTGTTCGTTTTGATTAAAACAACCCTCAACCGAGAGTTATCTGCCTCTGCCTGGTTCCTCCATTTTACGCGCCGTTACAAGTACTAATGGTGTGAACAAGGAGTTGGTTTTAGATTGTGCTTTCCTCTCATCAGCTGCAGCAGTTTTCTATTTTCCAAATTAAAAAAAATGATGACTCATCTTTTCCCTAAGGCTGTAGTTCCATTTTATAATTGAAAAGGGTGGGATGTTTACGCAAATTAATTTATAAGAAACCTTAGGGGTGCAAATACTTATATGACCACTATCTTCTAGAGAGAAAAAATGTTTAAAAATGTTCATCTTTATCAAGGATGGCATTGTTTCTGGAGATGACTGTATTGTAAAAAATGTTGCCCTATCATTACATTTGTATATTATTTAATGTACCGATGTTTTATTTCCCATTCTCCTAATATATTTTACTCTATGCTAGATGAAGGCATGGGAAGCAATGCCAAATCAGAACGGATGTGCCCTCGCTTCCCTGAGCCTCTTCCTTTGGAGCACCCTATCCCTACCCTAAAAGAAGCATTGGAGAAGGTAAGGCCATCCACGCTAACCAATACAAGGGAACATGGTAATGATAGTGCTTCTAAGCAAATGCCTGGACTCATTCCCCCAGGTGGGATGTACTGCCATGCAGAGAAGTACTGTGGGATTCATTGGAAAACATTTTACATGAAGCCTCTGGCAACAGATTTGGACCAGTTCCTGCAATCATGTAATTCAGTGTATTTCACGATGTATATAGGAAGGCAATCCTATCTGACCCACCACATATCCGTATAAGCTGCCTGTAGTCTGTTATAAATAACTATGGAATTACAGAACATTTAACAATGCTTGTATTTTTTTATTCAGAAAATAAAATGTCACTGAGTACAGTAAAACAGGTTTATTACCCCGTGACCAGTCTATGGAAAAGGCATGACGTCATTCCAGGGCTTGCTTTAGTGGCTTTGGCACTGTTTCCAAATGTTAATGTTTTCTGGCACAAATGCCATCAAAGTCCAGGTACAGATGTCCAAATATTAAAAATGACTGGTTATTTTAAGTTAAGATCAGTCACTTAAATATGATTTGAACATAAATTATGCATGAAAATGCTAATATTCACGATTTCAATTGAATTTGTTTGTATGATATGTTTTTGCGCATCAATTTTAATGTGTTATCGGATGATTTGAACATGGAAAACAAGTAAAATATCAGGACCCTAATTGTACCTTGACTTCATCAATTCATTTGGCATCAACATCTCACTGTGAATTTACTCACATCACAACAAACAAATCACTGTGAAGTAGCTTAATTCTTTCCACAGAATCTGGACCCAGTGTAACCTTTTGACATATTGTTTACAAACTACATAATATTGAGGGAAGATCTGTAAATCAATTTGTTTCTCAGTAAAAATGTCTGTTTCGTACTTTATAGTGTTTATAATGACTGTACTTAATACATAAAGGTGCATTTCCTGACGCTGATGTACACGCAGGTGGACACAGTGCTACGCCATAGCGTCAACCCTACAAGTCTTCCCTCTTTGTCTGCCATTGTGATTTTCAATGACACCGTTCTGTGGACTGGGAACTTTGGCAAGAGGAATGGAAGTGACCCACTTTCATCTCCACCCAATGAGTACACCATCTACAGGTAAGGAGCAGCAGAAATCACAGGGATCATTTTGTCTTTTCCTAAAAATGAATAAAATCACACTCTGTCTGTCCATGAAAATAAAAGGGACCATTGTAAGATATCTACCAGAGTGCAGGTAATTTTTGGAAGAGAAGATGAGGAGTTAGCTGAACAGGGGGGTTTCCTCAATAGAGACTTGTAAATATGTTACCTTTGAGTCCGGAGTGTATGTGGTGAGGGCCAGTTGACCAGAGCATTAAATTCATAACAATAACTGTAAACTTCATTGCCATACTCGACTGTCAAGATGGTCATTTTTATACATATACATAACTGTGTGGGTGAAGGATGCCTCATTGCGGAAACAAACCAATTCTGGGTTTAAATGGGCGCTGTGTAGAATCCTGCCTCTAATGTTTACAAGACTGAATTTAAACAATAACGCCGCTTATCTTCTTACCTAACTGAATGAGACCTGAATTGTATTATTGTATATAATATTGTATATAATATAATGCTGCATTATTAAGCATAGTTAAGACACAAAGACTCACACATAAATACAGTGTTCTCCAGAATTATTTGTACCCTAGGTAAACGTATGAACAGAAACAACTGTGAAAAATGCTTGTTTTATTTCTAAATAAGCCCAAGGTATCAGTAGGATTTGCCAGTTTTGAGAGTGATAATTAATACATTTTTGAATATTTATCTTTATGTATAGATAGTATGGATGTTTCTTCAGTGCAGCCTTATATACAAACATCAACCAATATCTGTCCCTTCTGCTTTTTCAGCAGTAAGTCCAGAGTCTATCTGTTGTGACAGCAAGATACAGGCACTATTGTTCAGGGATAAAATCAGATTTGGGGTTTTCATATTTTTTTATTTTTTTACTTTTTTGCATTTTGTTATTGTTTCATTGTCTGCCTATCTGAAATTAAAGCTAAGGTTTTTCTAGCCATTGCTTTTATGAATTGAATCAGACATGTCAGACATGAACCACTTGTTGGATCTGTTCTTTACTCATATTCTTTTATATGGAGCATGCCTGTCTGCAGTGAATGAAAAAAACAATAGTGAAATAGAGAAATGCAGCTTGTTCACTAAAATGTAAACTTTTATTGACTATGAGAAGTTTGAATGCTGAAACGTCTGAAATTCACCTCTCTTTATTATTTTAATCTAGAATGTTTGTCAATATACGTATGTAGTACAATCAATCAGTGTGTACTTTGTAGGTCCCTTTAGCTTAAGCAGTATTAGCTTAGTGATTAGCTGGGTGAGGTTTAGCTCAAAGTAGAACTCTTGTATACTTTTGGAATCCTGAGAATTCTGTGTTTCCTTCCTGATATACTGGGTATTCTTTATTGCGGCTATATAAATTGAGCGTGGGAGGTGTTGCTATGGAAAACTGATGAAGAGGGTAAAGGCAACACTTACATGAACACTGTAATTTGAGAAGTGTGTGTGGTATGTTGTGTTTGAGCCTAAAATCATCTGGAAATTGTCTGGCCAGTTTAAATTAAAGGAGTATTGTCAACAAGCCGGCAGTGACCTTTTCAAACGTAATTTCCCTGAGGTTTGTGGAGATGGCTTAAACATAAAATAATTTGGTTCTTGGATCAAGCATCCCCTTCAAAAGTCAAGTGCAGTGCTCTTGTCAGCAACGCACCTTTGATTCCCTACTGTGATATTAATGTACTGTATGCCTTTACTATATACAGCATGGGCTGTTTAGTCATTCAGTAGGTACAGACAAAACCTTCATCATATTAAGTTTGAAAATTCTTTTAAAAGGCAAGGGGGAATGCATTGACGAAAAGATTTAGAAACCAGTCCCTCGCAAACCTAAACACACTGATGATTTATGTGCCATTATAATAGGCCATTTAAAAACAATGTTCCATTTGTTGGCATTTATTAATTAAACTTCTGGCTACACGTGTAAATAATAGAGCTACAATAAAATGTAAGAAATAAGTCAAGAAAATGCTTCTGCACTTGCCTAGCTATTTTGGGATTGCAGGCCTGCTAAACAATGAATCAATCCGTTGGATTTTTTCACTTGCATGTTTTGCATTCTGCCTCTGTGGCATTCTTTTTTGTAAAGCTTTTACTATAGCAACCAAGTAAAAATGGTCTTCATCCCCTCAAACACACTCTGAGCATTAATTAATTATCATGCCAATAGAAAAGCACAGAAGGTAATAGAAAGACATATTTGCACTTTTCCTAAATTAAACAGTTTCATTTTACAGTGTCAGGTAAATCATTCATTATAATTTACCAGTTTCTCCAAATTTTCTACCATGGAAAGGGGTGAGTTTAGGGGAATTACTGGTTCCCAACTTTACCCCTTAAAGTGCTAACAGAGTTTGATGGTGTTGATGAATTTCTGTAATATGAGGCATAGACACTGCAACCTTGAGTGTAAAAAGGTTTGAAGAGTTTATGTAAAAAAAATGATTTTACAATGAAGTTGTGAAAGGAATGTTGTACAACTAATGTTGTAGTCTTGAATGATTAGTAGTAGTACATACCTGTAACTGATTCATGCCCTACAGGATTGCTAGTCTTTCCAAGATCTTCCCAACTCTGATGCTGTACAGACTGTGGGAGGATGGTAAAATAGCCTCTCTGGATGACCCACTAGAGAAATATGTGGATAACTTCACCATTAAAAACCCTCTGGGCAAGTCTCGAGACTCTCAGCTCAAGTACGTGACAGACGGTTTGATTTTCCTGGACAGCGGAGAAGTTCAGATCCGATCCTCATCTGTAACCTTGCGCAGGATGGCCAGCCAGCTCTCAGGTGAGACACTGATCTCCAGTCTTAGGTGAGAAACCTCCAATCCCAGCTGGAATTTAATCCCCAAGTCATGGCAACCAATTACATAATGAATTGTCTTTATTCACCAGTATTTTGACACTGAAAAATACAATTTGTTTAAATAAAATGCATTGATAGGCCAGTGACTTTGAAATGTTGGAACAAGGCCATTATTTTTTCTAAATGAAAGTGCAATGTCACATTTAATCATACAGTGGATATAAAAAGTCTACACACCCCTGTTAAAATGCCAGGTTCTTGTGCTGTAAAAGAATGAGACAGAGATAAATCATGTCAGAACTTTTTCAACCTTTAATGTGACCTATAGCGTGAACAATTCAATTGAAAAACAAACTGAAATCTTTGAGGGGAAATGAAAAATGAAAAACTCACAATAACCTGGTTGCATAAGTGTGCACACCCTTAAACTAATACTTTGTTGAAGCACCTTTTGATTTTATTACAGCAGTCAGTCTTTTTGGGTAGGAGTCTTTTAGCATGGCACATCTTGACGTGGCAATATTTGCCCACTGTTCTTTGCAAAAGCGCTCCAAATCTGTCAGATTGCGAGGACATCTCCTGTGCACGGTCTTCTTCAGATCACCCCACAGATGTTCAATTGGATTCAGGTCTGGGCTCTGGCTGGGCCATTCCAAAATGTTAATCTTCTTCTGGTGAAGCCATGCTTTTGTGGATTTGGATGTGTGCTTTGGGTCGTTGTCGTGCTGAAAGGTGAACTTCCTCTTCATCTTCAGCTTTCTAACGGACGCCTGAAGGTTTTGTGCCAAA
>JACXGI010001013.1:22408-106230 GCA_016801175.1 Esox masquinongy | reverse complement strand
GCTGATGCTTTTCATGGCTGGAATCGCCATGCTAGGCGATATTTCCCCCGCTGCTTGGCCCGGGAAAACATTGCTTGTGATGTGGATGAGGTGCTGTGGCCAGACCGCAACAGAAGAGAGGATGCAGCATAGTAGTTTTTTTAGTTTTTTTTTTACTGTAACTGTGTACAGTAAATTCTTCTGTTGTTTTGTATGTAGTTTATGTGCAACTTTGTGTTGGTTGGGAATGGGATGTACACTGTGTACATTGTTTTTGTGGGACAAATGTTACAAATGTGGGACAAATTGTTACTGTGTATTTGTGTGTTCTGAGTATAAAAACAATATTCTCAAATATTTTACAACACACTTATGTATGTACTGTCTGTAGTAAGTGTAACACTGAACAAAAAAAAAGGCCTAAGTCATTATAATAAATGGAGAAGAAGTGTTTTCCATTCATCATAGTGTTTTACATTGAGCACATCAGTGTTCAACTGGTTCTTATGAATGTCTATTCATATGATGGTTTGTGTGTGTCATTTGAAAACAAAATACCATTTTGAGAAGAAATAACGTTTTGAATGAAAAGTTTCATTTTGAAGGAAAATTGAGGGGTTTTGCCCATTGTGTGTGTGTTTTTTGATTTGTGTGTAGAGTTCTGAGAATATGAGGCATTCTTTCAGAAAATGTGTGTAAACAATCGAGAAAAACTGTAAGCTGAAAATCCAACCCACTGACTACAAAAAAATTATAGATGTATGGTGTCCATGCTTGAACAATGGTGTCGATGCTTCAATGATGGTGTCTGTGGTTGAATGATGGTGTCTGTGGTTGAATGATGGTGTCCGTGGTTGAATGATGGCGTCCGTGGTTGAATGATGGCGTCCGTGGTTGAATGCCTTTTTTTCCCAGATAAGTCCTTTACATTTTCATAATTTAGCCAACGCTCCCAAATTACAGCTAGCTCAACTTTTTCCCCTAACTTACAGCTAGCTCGAAAAACCACACACCTCAGTAGTAGTAAGTTCATCTCACTCAAGCAGTTCTCATAAAAGCTAATAGGAAGAGCTGAAACACAATTATTTATTTAAATCACAAGCATTCAATCACAAAAGACCACGGTGGGGTGGGGGTTGGGACTGAGGGTGATAGGCACCATTATTGTACATTTGGAATGGTTTTAGATGTGTTTACTAAACTCTACCTTCTTCCTGTGTCTATGTGTTCTAGATATTTTATAGTTGGACTAAAATGAATGCCGGTACTGGGTGCCATTAGTTTCCTCTTCAGGAGCAGCTGGTCCACAATATTTTTGATCTGTTATTCTTTAAGAGGAACAAAAGCACAAGCATGAGAACCATTTAGATTCTGGTACGGCTTCTGCCCAAGTTGAGCACTGGTTTCACTCACATTAACAAACTTGAGGGCAGGTATCCAGAGAATCGTGTGAATTACTATGGTGCAAAGGCGTACTAGTTCTGACTTTACAGATCATGTAAAATATAATTTGATAAAAAACAAGAATACACTGAACGCAAAATCCTTTTAGATTGTGTTTTTTAAAAGAACAGACAGAATGCTCCAGCTATCACATTGCATGGCAATGATTATCCAATGCAGCATCAGCAGAAATGTCTGTCCATTTCAGCTCCAGCGCCGGATAAAATAGGATTCATCTGCATAGCTAACAAGTTTTGACTCTTATGGTAGTCACTTTTTCTGTTTTTCCTAGGCTTGATCTAAACCGGGTAGAAGAGGTGAGATGGGGTGAGTCGAACTCTAATCATTGAAGGGCTTTAACTACACTCATATTTTCCTACATCTACTGTATGCCTATAAGCACTGATCCACTGTCTTTCAGATAATTGGCCTCTCCTATCATATAGACAAAATGTCTACCATTATACGCTAAGGAGACGACATCTCTTATTGACTCCGTGTCTAAATGTGGCCAGTCCAACCCACGCATTGTGCAAGAGGCACATTTGAAGGAAATAAATAGCTGTCTATAAGTAAACCAGCTCCTCTCTGAGCCATACAAGTTATCCCATTATGACAATTACCCGTGCAGACGCCGAACTCCAAGGACACTGCTGGGAACAGAGACGACGGCCGTGGCCATGCCTCGGTGGCTCAGAGAAATCATAGCTCTCCGCAATGCCGCCACAAGGCCCACAGCCAGGCCGCCCGACGGCCACCTTCCAACAGAAAACCAGGAGAGGCCGGGAGGGAACGGGAACGGCGAGGGAAGCGCTGATGTCTCTGACAGCGGGTGGCAGTCTTAGCGCTCCGTCTCCCCTCGTTCTCCATTCCTCCTCCAATCCCTCTCCCACTCCGCTCTCTGTGCACGTGACCTCCAGATGGTGAAGGAGACGCAGGGTGAGGTAATCCCCTGTCGCCCTTCCCCTCCCCTCATCCTCCTCCTGTACTCTCCCCTTCCCCCATGTATCTATTTCCCACCTGGCTGTAGTTGTAGGGGTTAAGTGAAGTTATCCACTCGTCAGGTCAGGCTGTCGGTAAGGAAGGGGGGAAGACAACCAGAGACAGGTGGTGGCACCTCCTGCGACCCGGAAGTACTTATCCCTGATCTCTGGCGACCCCTGGCAGGAAGTATAGCGTCTGCGGCCAAGTGACCTCTTCTGACAGCCTTCTTCCTGTCCCTGAGCTGCAGGAAGGAAGGATGCGGTTTGTTGTCCTCAGGCGCCTCTCCTCCCCCAAATAAAGAAAAACGCCAATATTAATTCCAGGCTTGTCTCTGAAATCCTGCTCGCACTTTGTCCTTCTCCCTCCATTATTATCTCTTTTTATTCTCTTGGTTTTACCGTCACCCTTTTTCTCTTTTTAAATACCACATACAGTCCATCTCATCTCTCTCAAATTTCTCACCACTTTTTCCTTTACTCTCGCTTGTCATTCGGTTTCTCTCCACTTTCTTCTCCCCTTCTCTGTCTTTTCTGTGCCTGTAGTGTGAGACAAAAGCAAACATTGTGGACACTGGCAAGCCATAAAATTCCACTTCCAAGTCTATTATTCCCTAAAGGCCAACAGGACGTTGTTTAATAGTTGTTTGATTGTCACTTTTGTGGTCTCCTTTATGACATTGATTTGTTTATGCGTTTGCTTGTTTGTCTCTTCCATTGGCCTTGTCTTCAAAACAATAAATATAAGTCTAAGGCAGAAAAACTATGGGGTTTGTTTATTGTGGTCTTGAAACCCCATGGCAAGGGTTCTGTGTTAAGGCTCCTCTAACAATGCACCCTCTGATACACACTGAGAGACACACATACACTAACACACACATAGAAACACACTGAGATAAACTAACGCTGAGATACACACACTAATACACAGAAAGGCAGTCATTTGGTCATAGTTAGGACTCAAGGGGACTTCCAGACAGTGCTCACTATCATATGAACTCGCTGTTAAAGCGTAATTTATCACTGATTCTTTTGAAAAGTGGGAACAACAGCAATATATGAGAAGTAGTTTTTTTTTATTGTGAACATAGACATATGTGCTGCTTGGAACCAACCGCCTGTATAAGCACACATACTGTACATACAAACCACGCACACACACCCTTCTTTCTGACGACAAGCAGACAGAACAAGTGTGCTACTGAAGCCCATGCATCTTTCTATACTCCTCTGTTAGATCTAATGTAAAACCACTACTCCACACCCTTTCCTCTCTTATTTTATCCACCTGGTCTGTCAAAATAAAGAACTACTACCATTTAAAAATGAAAAAAATGAAGACACCACGGATGGCTAGCCTAGAATATATAATGGAGTCCTGTATATCAGTTTGGATGGCTACGGGATGGCTAGCCTAGAACATATAACATAGTTCTGTATATCAGTTTAGGTGGCTTGCCTAGAACATATAACAGAGTTCTGTATATCAGTTTGGGTGGTTAGCCTACAACATATAACATAGTACTGTATATCAGTTTGGATGGCTGAGGGATGGCTAGCCTAGAACATATAACAGAGTTCTGTATATCAGTTTGAATGGCTAGCCTAGAACATATAACAGAGTTCTGTATATCAGTTTGGATGGCTAGCCTGGAACATATAACAGAGTTCTGTATATCAGTTTGAATGGCTAGCCTAGAACACATAACAGGGTTCTGTATATCTGTTTGGGTGGCTAGCCTAGAACATATAACAGAGTTTTGTATATCAGTTTGGATGGCTAGCCTAGAATATATAACAAAGTTCTGTATACAGTACCAGTTTGGGTGGCTAGCCTAGAACATATAACAGAGTTCTGTATATCAGTTTGGATGGCTAAGGGATGGCTAGCCTAGAACATATAACAGAGTTCTGTATATCAGTTTGTATGGCTAAGGGATGGCTAGCCTAGAACATATAACAGAGTACTGTATATCAGATTGGATGGCTAAGGGATGGGTAGCCTAGAACATATAACAGAGTTCTGTATATCAGTTTGGGTGGCTAGCCCAGAACATATAACAGGGTTCTGTATATCTGTATGGGTGGCTAGCCTAGAACATATAACAGAGTTCTGTATATCAATTTGGTTGGCTAGCCTAGAACATATAACAGAGTTCTGTATATCAGTTTGGATGGCTAAGTGATGGCTAGCCTAGAACATTTAACAGAGTTCGGTATATCAGTTTGTATGGCTAAGGGATGGCTAGCCTAGAACATATAACAGAGTACTGTATATCAGTTTGGATGGCTAAGGGATGGCTAGCCTAGAACATATAACAGAGTACTGTATATCAGTTTTGATGGCTAAGGGATGGCTAGCCTAGAACATATAACAGAGTTCTGTATATCAGTTTGGGTGGCGAGCCTATAACATATAACAGGGTTCTGTATATCTGTTTGGGTGGCTAGCCCAGAACATATAACAGAGTTCTGTATATCAATTTGGGTGGCTAGCCTAGAACATATAACAGGGTTTTGTAGATCAGTTTGGGTGGCTTGCCAAGAACATATAACAGAGTTCTGTATATCAGTTTGGGTGGCTAGCTTAGAACATATAACAGAGTTCTGTATTTAAGCTTGGGTGACTAGCCTAGAACATATAACAGTGTTCTGTATATCAGTTTGGATGGTTAAGAGATGGCTCCTAGCAGAAACTGCCATGTCACTGGAGTGTGTCTTATTCAACATGCTCATCAAGCCTCTTTCTATAAGTTGTATAGGAAAGACAACATGCTTTCAGATAATGTTATTATCTGTGGATTATATTGATGTACACCAACTACACAGGCAGGTGTTTTTGTTCCGCACTGGTGAGGTCTACAGTTATACTGCCACCTGGTGGCCATTAAAGTTGACAGCTAATCCTCTACAACTTCAAGAGAAGTTGAGCACAGTTGCAATAATTTTGTGGTACGCAAAATACACAATATATTTATTATATTTAAACATTATAGCAGATTTTAACGGATTTAGGGTCAAACTCTAACTGAATCGTATGTTCCTGTTGGCTTCCTCTATGTGAGCCTACCACCCTCACTTCATAGTCCACTGTTAAAAAGACAGTTCACTCAAGCTACATTTTAGTATTGTATTTGTTGGTCCACTTTCTAAGGCCCTAGTATTTTGCCTTCCAGCAGTCATTTTATCAATGTAAAGCAATTTCTGTACAGAACGGTTTCACTTTGATACTGTAGCAGAACCAATATATTTTCATAGAAGAACCTTTCACATACCTTATCTTAATGGTTCCTCAAAGAACCATTTGAAGAAACTTTTGGGGTACAAATTTTAGCAGGTTGTTCATATAGTTCTTTGAGAATAAGTATAAATAACTCCTTATAATACAGTACTGTGCAAAAGTTTTAGGCACTTGGAAAGTCAAAATAAAGCAATTTATTTAGGTAGTAAGTGATAATTTGATAAAATATACTGTATATACATGCATTTTTACAAACAAACACTTACTACCCCAAAACATTTCTTTAGTCCCACTTTAAAGTGCCTAAGACTTTTGCACAGTACTGTAGCTTCTAATATTTTTCCTTGAAAAACTTATGAGGGTTCCTACACATAAGTAAATAGATACTCCAAGAATGTTTTCTTTATTGTGTAGATTGTTTGTCTATGAGAGTTGTGTTTTAAAGATTACATTTAAGTACTGGGATTTAACCTACAATACTACAATACTAACAGCCAAGAGCTAAAGATTTCCGTCCATCTACAATGACCAAGCAAGATACATACGAGCCTAATTGCTGGTACAGGAATAGCCCACACTGTTGCCCCTAAGAGTCGGATTAGAAGACATATCCTAAACGTTAAATATTACAGTCTATCATGGTGTGACCTCCCTGAACACCCACTGGATCATGGAACATTTCTGAGAGTTGGAGTGTGTTTGTCAGACTATGATGGATTACTAATTAACGCATGCATCATTATAATTATGAATTCACTTATTGACCAACCCAGCCAGGTCTACACCACACTCCACTGCCGGGAAGCCAACCATGTGGAAAGAGATCGAGGCAGTGAAGGAGGAGGGGGTGAACAAGAGAACGTGTTGTAAAAGCAGGAACGCCGATTGTTTAGCCATGTTGGACTAATTGGTCTCCGTGGACCAACTAATGATTTTTGTTTTACGGCCGGCGTCCGTCAGAAAATAAGTAGCCATGAATACGGCGCTGCTTGGTTTTATGCATTTTCATTAATTTGTCCTAAAAAAAACCCAGTGAGTGAAAATGAACCCAGAGTGATGTCACCTCATTTAACGCCACACTTGCTGAGGCCTGAATTTGTAATAATTCAACAGATGCTGAACTCGTAAGCCTATTTAATTTACCAGGTTAAATAAAAACAATACATAATTAAAAACATGCAAAACGTTTTTATTTTGTATTTTTTTACAAGAAACAGTATGGTCTATATTTCTCATCATCTGATTTAGATTGAATGAGATTATAGCAGGTCAGCATATTTCAACTCGGTCTCCATCTTGCGCTCTCTTAACCATGTCATGTTCGTTTTATAGAAACCCAGTGGTAATATTTAAAATTCCAAATGCGGCGTAGGAGCTTATTAGCATTTTTCAACCATGCATTGATTGACATTCATTGTGTTTATGTGCCCCTCCCCCTTCCTGTGTCACGTTGTAAGTGCAGCACTTTTAGTCCTAACGTTCAGCACCAGTCCTTGTTGTCACTCTTTCCTAGGGCTGTGGCTGAAGCCTGTAGCACCACCATGGTCCCTTAGTCCGCTTCAATAACACTCACATTACCTCCACATATCAAAGGACCCTAGCCTCTCATAATTGACTTAACCAGTGTGGCCAGTGTAGATTTCTGAGTAATCTGATCCCAGATCAGATTCCCCCAGAGGGCCACGTTCCTCGCAGTACTGCAGTCTGGCATGTGACCACAACGAGAACCTACGCCAACACCCCCCAGCCCCAACCCCAACCCACCCCACCGTGACAACTGTGGGTTCACGCAGCAGACCTGGCAAGCCGCAGTTTGTTTGCCCGGTAATGAAGAAATAACACAGGGGTGAGGCTGGCGTGACGGAACGAGACCCGGGCTGGTCGGCAACTAGTACAAAACGCAACTGCCTCAGCCATGCTGACTGGCATTGGCTGTGGCGCAGCACCAGTTGTCGCAGCCCCTAATCCCGCCTGTTGAATGACCTCATCATTGCTCGCCTGATCCTGGCCCTGGACGCTCTGCAGCAGTGGCTGCCATCACTCGTTAATGCACCAGCCAGGCAACCTTTGGCTAGTTGGCTCACACGCATACAAACGCTCACAATACAGGTGAATGTATAAACAGACCTGTGTATATGATAAAATGGACAGTAGGTGATGGTTTAGACTCAGAAACAGATGAATGTGGACACTGTGTGATGGTTTAGACTCAGGAACATATGAATATGGGTAGTATGTGATGGTTTAAACTCAGGAACATGAATATGGACAATGTGTGATGGTTAAGACTCAGGAACATATGAATATGGACAATGTGTGATGGTTTAGACTCAGGACCATATGAATATGGACAGTAGGTGATGGTTTAGACTCAGAAACAGATAATTATCAGACCATGAAGATTGCTTCAAACGGACACTGCTGCACACTCATCATGGACATCTTGTGTATCACACGCAATCACACTGAAACTGGCATGAAACTAAAATAGAGACACTTGCTTTGTTGGCACCACCTCCACACACACACACAAACACACACACACATACACACGCACACACTTATACCGCCTGATCCCAGCTGTCACAACTGCAGAATCTACACATACACAAACACACATACCCTCAAATAAACACTCACCCACAAAAAATACTTTGCAATTCACACCTTTTCCCGCTTACCAAGTGTCTGTGTGTCTGTCTGTCTGTCTGTGTGTGTTTGTATGCATGTCTTTCTGTTGTGGTACCATGCACACTGTCAACTGAGAAGTGCAGTATCCCTGCCCACCTCTGGACAGACTACATCCACAATGCCATTCTATTAAGTGCACTCCATTTGACCTGGGCTCATTTAGTGTGGAAAAAGCAGTGGTGACTTATTGCTTTTTAGTAAGACATTTACTGCTGTCTCCTCTATGCTTCTTTGAAATATTGCTGCCATTAACACGCTTGGGATATATGCTTAGGGAAAAGACTGAAATGGCAGAGTGAACACAATTCCTTTTACCATACCTTGAACTTAGCATCTCCTCAAGTTCATCTTTCTCTTTCGTTCAATCATTGTCAATCTCTTTGCCTAGTTTGCGCATTTTATCAAGCCCCTTTTACTAATTCCTCCCTCTAAATGTAAATCCATCTCATAGCCTGGATCATGAACTTTAGTTGGCCATGACTTACTTGGCTCTAAGCTTCTTCTCCTCCTTTTACTTATTTTCTTTCCACTATGTCCATCTCTCTCTCTGACCTGTCTTTCTCTCTCCCCTCGCTTGTTCCCCTGTCTTTCTTTCTCCCCCTCTCTCTCACTATCTCTCTCAACTCTATCTTTCTCTCTCCTCTTCATCTCTTTTGGTCAAACCATGTCTTAATCTAGCTATACTAATGCTAAAGACTGAAACACATTTGGCCTGTGTCTACTGTAAGTTTTGCCTGCTGTTTGCTTGTGACACAACATTGCTCAGCAACTGATAATGGCTAGCACCATGTGGGAGGTCATAAATCACGTCACCTCGGCAACAGGAGACGGTGACGCTGACACTTTCAGGAAGCACCCTCTGTGAGGGGGATTTATGGCTGTAGGGCTTGGGCACGCCCTGAATGCAAAAAATGCCCCCCTTACGAGGTGACAGACATCGTTCTTTCCCTCCTTGTAGCAAGGACAACATGTAGAAAAAAGTACAAGTTGTCAATAAATCTGGAGGGGAAGGCAGGAGAAGGTTACAAATGTATATCTTTTCATGGGGATTTTTTGCAAACAGAAGAGAGAAGCTAAGGAGAAAGAGAAAGTATGAGAGACAGACACAGAAAGAGAGACAGAAAGAGAGACAGAAAGAAAGACAGGGTGGGTGGGGGCGAGAACAAGAGCAGAGTAAACGTGTAGCAGATTAATTTGCCCCATGATGATGATTATGGCACTATTGGAGTTTTCCGTCACGGTACCCAGACCCTTGTCTGCCCAATTAAAGAGGCCAGTGAGTATTGAGAATGAATTTTCAACAGGTCAGGTTAAGTCCCAGCTACAGCTCTCTGATGCCTAACTAACAGAGACCTCCTCCTGGGTTACTGCTAAATAAAAAAAAATGGAAAGGCCCGGTCTATTTGAAACAGAATGGTGGAACCATGATGTTGGTCTATAATAGTATAACTTACCCAGTGAGCAAAGGATGTGGAAAAGACTTTGAAAACACATCTAGCAAATTATTTTGCTCAATGGAAAGTCCAAAGAGTCACCTGATTCCTTGTACAGATTTATGCCTTGGGCACTGGTTTAAAGTGTACAGTACGAATATGAATAAGCCTACCTATTGAGTGGAAAAAGGGAATGCTGTTTTTAACTCAGTGCCTGTGTGGTATATCATTCAAATAGATTGGCACAAAAAGTTAGTACTCCCCTTGATTAAATTGGACATATGGATATATAATCTTCACTTCAAAACTAGTGACAGTTAATTGCTAACCTAATTTAACAAATGACACAGCAAGAATATAATTTGCTATAATTTATTCAGCAGAAAAAAACAGAAATACAGTTTCATAGTGTCGAAAAAAAGTAAGTACACCCTTAGCTTCAATAGCTGCTGTTGCCCACTTTTTGATGAAATAACTTCAGATAACTGTCAGTCTCTTATATCGGCTGAGGGGAGTTTTTGCCCACTCTTCATTGCAGTACTGCATCAAATCTGTAGTAGGTTTTGTTTTTGCCAAACATGGTGTCTGGCCAAACAACTCAACCTTTGACTCGTCTGTCCAGAGCACATTGTTCCAGTAGTTTTTCCAATTGTTGCCTGGCATATGCCAGTCGTGTCTTGATATTCTTGTTGGAGAGTGGAGGTTTCTTCCTTCCTGACCTTCATGTAGGCCAAGTTTGTGCAGTGTTTTTCTGACAGTTGAATCATGCACTTTGACATTGTGGCAAGAGAAGACTGTACCATAGATCCCTTGATTTTGCCTTGGAGTTCTTAGAAATGGATTTGTAAACCCTCTGAGTCTCATGGGCTTCAATATCCATTCTTCTGAGGGCCACGGATAGGTATTTTCATGATGGCATGATGTGTTACCAGTGGTAACTTACCACACACCCATTGTCAAAGTGCAGGTGTAGTGGAGTGCGTAGAGAACAACTGAGTCAAGCGCAGGGAGGCGATAAACGTTTCTTGTATTGTATAACTCAAAATAAAGGGCACGCTATAAAACGGGCGCACAAGCACTAAACAAGCATGCCAGCTCTCCAGTACAATGTAGGACATAGAACAAGTCTGGGATGTGTTCATGAGTGATGGGAACTGAGAGTGCACGGAACGGTGGCGCTGCTGCTCACCGTAACGTGACACCCATTTGGCAAGACCAAACCAGGCTGGACCTTCCCATGTAACTCTCTAATGATTTTCTAATCATTTGAATCTGTGTTGGTGCACCTGATTCTAAAATAATTGTATGTGACAGTACATGTACTGTAGCATATAAAAAATATTTCTGCATAAAGAAATTGCATTCCTGTTTATTGTAACAGCATAAATGTTTTTTGTGTGATTTATTAAATTGGGTTGCCTTTATCAGTGAATGTGGTTGGAATTTAGCTCACTGTCCAAATATGTAAAACAAATAAAAACACAAATTTACAGGGGGTGTGCTTATGTTTTCACATGACTGTACATCAAAAACACTGAAGAGAGAATGAGTATATGTACAGTGGATATAAAAATCTACACACCCCTGTTAAAATGCCAGGTTCTTGTGATGTAAAAGAATGAGACAAAGATAAATCATGTCAGAACTTTTCCCACATTTAATGTGACCTATAACATGAACAATTCAATTAAAAAACAAACTGAAATCTTTGAAGGGAAAAAAAAAAACTCACAATAACCTTGTTGCATAAGTGTGCACACCCTTAAACTAATACTTTGTTGAAGCACCTTTTGATTTTATTACAGCACTCAGTCTTTTTAGGTAGGAGTCTATTAACATGGCACATCTTGACGTGGCAATATTTGTCAACTCTTCTTTGCAAAAGCGCTCCAAATCTGTTAGATTGCGAGGACATCTCCTGTGCACAGCCCTCTTCAGGTCACCCCACAGATGTTCAATTGTTTTCAGGTCTGGACTCTGGCTGGGCCATTCCAAAACATTAATCTTCTTCTGGTGAAGCCATGTTTTTGTGGATTTAGATGTGTGCTTTGGATCGTTGTCGTGCTGAAAGGTGAACTTCATCTTCAGCTTTCTAACGGACGCCTGAAGGTTTTGTGCCAAAATTGCCTGGTATTTGAAACTGTTCATAATTCCCTCCACCCTGACTAAGGACCCGGTTCCAGCTGAAGAAAAACAGCCCAAAGCATGATGCTGCCACCACCATGCTTCACTGTGGGTATGGTGTTCTTTGGGTGATGTGCAGTGTTGTTTTTGCACCAAACATACCTTTTGGAATTATGGCCAAAAAGTTCAACCTTGGTTTCATCAGAACATAACAAAGTTTCCCATGTGCTTTTGGGGGACTTGATGTTTGTTTTTGCAAACTTCAGCCGGGCTTGGATGTTTCTTTGATTTCTTTGTAAGAAAAGGCTTCAGTCTTGCCACCCTATCCCATAGCCCATTCATATGAAGAATACGGGAGATTGTTGTCACATGTAGCACACAGCCAGTACTTGCCAGAAATGCCTGCAGTTCCTTTAATGTTGCTGTAGGCCTCTTGGAAGCCTCCCTGACCAGTTTTCTTCTCGTATTTTCATCAATTTTGGAGGGATGTCCAGTTCTTGGTAATGTCTCTGTTGTGCCATATTTTCTCCACATGATGATGGCTGTCTTCACTGTGTTCCATGGTATACCTAATGCTTTGGAAATTCTTTTGTACCCTTCTCCTGACTGATATCTTTCAACAATGAGATCCCTCTGATGCTTTGGAAGCTCTCTGCAGACCATGGCTTTTGCTCTGAGATGCAACTAAGAAAATATCAGGAAAATCCTACTAGAACAGCTGAACTTTATTTGTGATTAATCAGAGTCACTTTAAATGATGGCAGGTGTGTAATGACTTCTATTTAACATGAGTTTGAATGTGATTGGTTAATTCTGAACACAGCCACATCCTCAGTTATAAGAGGGTGTGCACACTTATGCAACCAGGTTATTGTAAGGTTTTTATTTTTCATTTTTCAGTTTGTTTTTCAATTGAGTTGTTCACATTATAGGTCACATTAAGAGTGGAAAAAGTTCTGACATGATTTATCTTTGTCTCATTCTTTTACATCACAAAAACCTGGCATTTTCACAGGGGTGTGTAGACCCCTGTGTGTAACATTTATCATGTTAACATTCAGTCCTGAGCTTTGCCTAGGCTCCTAAGCGGCCAATATACGATTTGATGTTTTTATCAAGTGACAGCATGTAAAACAACCTTTCAAAACAAGTTTTTTTCAACTGCTATACAACCACATTAATGCTTTTCAAATTATCCATAATGAACTTTTCTTGAAGTATTTCTTTATAATTTATTTGTCTCCCTCCCCTCTAACCTTCTCTCTCCTGCTCTCATTCATTGGCAATAAGGTTTATCCAAAGCATAGTCAACTGCTTAGCCCTTCTGCACTTCACCAAGCACAGACAATGTCCAGGAATCACCATTTGGGGTGAGTCTCAAACAACAATAAAACATTCACATAATTGGAAGACTAAGACCAACTGTCTTGGCCAACAGTAATAACGCTTTAAGTCTCACCCTAAGTCTTCACTCCCTCTTTCTCTGTCCCCAGTCAGCTTTCCTCTCGCCACTCCAAGACTCCCAGGGATAAAGTAGGATGAAAGAGTGAGTGCCAGGCAGTGCTGGGCAGGCAGTCCAGCAGTGGTCACCCTGCCAGGCACTGACGACAGGGTCCCCCCTCCCCCCGACCCTTGCGGCTCTTGGTACTGTGGGCAGCTGAGTGAGTGAGCCGGCACATTGGTTCAAGAGCTACCCCCCACCCCTTTACCCTGAACCCCTAACAGTTGCTCAGACTCTGGTAGTGTGGGGTGGTTGAGCATCTCTCAGCCCATACTCAGGGCATCTGACCCTGGGTAAACCGACAAATGCTTGGGACTATCGGGACAGAGATAGACCTGCAGCGTGTTGTGACCCCAAGCCTGTTGTGACCTCACAGCAGTGGTTAAGGTCCACTGCCTTATGTACGCCTTCACATCCAAGTCAAGTTCTAGTCCAAGCACCTGACCAAGGGCCTGCTGGCATTAGTTACCATAGAACAGACGTGAGTTCAGTTATAATAGGAAATTTTTTGAATACTTAGCATTTCTTAAGGCTGTCTGGGCTGCTAAATGGGTGTAATCTGCATCTTTTTTGAGAACCCTTTTGGTGTGTTGCACCATTTGAGATGAAGTACGATATTAGAAAGTGTTTGATTCCAGTTCTGATGTCAAGTTTGAGAGTGTTAGTGGCTGTTTGGGTTATTGTTATGGAAATGGCATGCATGACAATATTTCATACGCAAGATGCAGCTAGTGAGCTTTTTGAATCACATTTGTAATGATGGTGATTAGAAAAATACTTGGATGTTTAATTCACATTAGAGTGATAACGTGCAAGGGATCCAAAGGAAGATATTGTTATTATCGTGGGCTTTACTAGTTTGAGTATAAACAACAATTACTTGTTACAATCACCATACACTATATATATATATATATATATATATATATATATATATATATATATAAGTTTTTTTTGTTTAAGTAAGACACTCAATTTAATCTCTAAGTGGTTTTGCATGGACACGCTGGTTCCACATGTACGTCTCACGGCCATATTCAGGAGCACGCTGGCAGGACATTTTAACTTGCCTTGACAATGCTTTTCATTTCTGGGAGTACAGATACATTCCAGGCCACTCTTTTCTTCCCCTCATCCCATCTTCCCTCCAAAATGTCCAGCTGTTGCTAAGGGAGACAGCTGCATTTGGGGTGGAACCAATCTCAGCAGTCAGAAGAGTGAGGGGTTGAGGGAGCGGTCGGGGAGGAGGGTTCACGGGGTTAGTGAGGCTAGAGAGGGTGTGGTCCCATGGGGAGACTCCTAATTCTCCCCCCCCCCCCAGGCAGTGGTAGGACAGGGAGGGGGTGGTGTGTTAGGGAGAGAAAGCCTGGAGGACTAATCATGATGACAGACAGCAGTTTTGGGGCCAAGGAGAGCTGGGTTTGGGCTGTCAGCTGTCCTTGTGCATCTAAGCAGTCCCACTAACTAGGCCGATGAGTTGAGAAGCAGGGTCAATTTACTGGTTTGGCCATTAAAATGTCTCCGGACTCCCTAAGAAGTATGAACTTCTTCACCTCTGTGTTTCCATGAGTGCTGTGGTAAAAAAGGGGTCCAAAGACAGGGGTCTAAAGGTGTGAACAAGTTTACCAAATAAAATTGAAAAAGAAAAATCCTAAAACTGTGTTTGTGTCCAAAAAAAGCAAATAACAGTGAGATTTGACTACTTATTTTGAAAAATGCTGATGAAATATTGGGTTTAGGGTTACAATTAGGATTAGAGTCAGGCATTACAGGTTATGATTTGTGTGTGTGTGTGTGTGTGTGCGCGCGTGTGTGCGTGTGTGTGGGCGTACATTTGTGTACTTGCATGCATATGTAGAAATTTAAATGGCAGAGGGCTCACCTTTTTGGAATGGCATTTGTACATTATAACATTATAAGAAAACAGTAAGACAAATAATGTAACAGAGGTAAAATAGTAATATAAAGTGTCTGGATTTAGAAACATTAGTGGGACCCACTATACATTTGTCAGTGGTATCATGCATTTAACTTTTCCACTGGTAAAATGTTGATCTGTGATATAAATATTGCATTTATTCAATAGAACAAAGTGTAAACAAACTGACTTGAAAGTGAGTGAAATTTCAATTTACTAAATTTCCAACTGAAAGGTTTGCATGTAGCTCCCTCTTGTGGCGCTTGGATTAAATAACACACTCTGGTCATAAAGGCATAGTTATACACTTACTAAAAGAAGGGGCCTCTAGCAGACGTGTGTGAACACACAACTGGAAAGCCGAAGGCAGAGTGCAGAGAGCTAGGGATTCTAATATACTGTAACTCTTTTGTACACTATTGAACAATGCACAAGCGTATGCATACATAATGACTGTCAGTGAAAAATAAACCAAACCCCAAACAAACTTGATTTCAGCTAACTACTTAGCAATAATATAGAATAACTGATTTACAGTCATTATATACTTTGTATGTAAATGTAGACGTTTATATACTACCATTCAAAAGTTTGGGGTCACTTCGAAATGTCCTTGTTTTTGAAGGAAAAGCACATGTTCTGTTCACCAAAATAACATCATCTAATCAGAAATACAGTGTAGACATTGCTAATGTTGTAAATGACTATTGTAGCTGAAAATGGCTGATTTTTAATGGAATATCTACATAAGCATACAGAGGCCCATTATCAGCAACAACAAGTCCTGTGTTCCAATGGCACGTTGTGTTTGCTAATCCAAGTTGATCATTTTAAAATGTTCTCATTAGAAAACACTTTTGCAATTATGTTAGCACTGCTGAAAACTGTTGTGCTGATTAAAGAAGCAATATAACTGGCCTTCTTTAGACTAGATGATTATCTCAAGCATCAGCAATTGTGGGTTCGATTACAGTCTCGACAGGGCCAGAAACAAAAAAATGTTCTTCTGAAACTTGTCAGGCTATTCTTGTTCGGAGAAATGAAGGCTATTCAATGCAAGAAATTGCCAAAAAACTGAAGATCTCATAAAATGTTGTGTGCAAACTTGCTCTAACCAGAACAGAAAGAGAAGTGGGAGGCCCTGATGTACAATACATATACATTAGAGTGTCTGGTTTGAGAAACAGACGCCTCACAGGTCTTCAACTGGCAGCTTCATTAACTAGTCCTACTCGCAAAGCACCAGTCTCAACATCAACTCCAGGCAACTCCAGAATGCTGGCCTTCTACGCAGAAGTGTAAAGAAAAAGCTATATCTCAGACTGGCCAATAAAAAGATAAGATTTAGTTGGCAGCAGAACAGAGACACTGGACAGAGGAAGATTGGAAAAAAGGCCAGTATCCCGAGAAATTCTACGTCCCCCCAAACAAAATCATGGTTGAATGAGTATTTTGCATGATTTAATTTTTGCATGGTATATCTTTTATTTTGCTTTAACACAGATTTATGTATAATAATAAACAGATTTTAAGTTGGAATTTTCTTAAAGCATATATTTTTTGAATATATAAAACAAATTTTATATATATTATATAAAAATATATAAAAACAATTTTGACTGGTTTTAGACCTGTCGAATAGCATAATAAAACGTGCTGCATCTGCTCAGATTTGAATTGGAGTAGTAGGCTACAACAAGTTGCATGCAGTGAAACTCGACTTGTCTGACGGAACAGACGTCAAGGAATGTCAAGTCAATCAGTCTTTTTTTTCTTTACCGGAAAGCAAGAAAGGTAGCTAGAACTTTGTAGTAGACACTTCAAAGAAGACTATGATCTGTCATTTGCAACACCAATAAAACCAACATTTTATGTATTTGAAAAAAAATTGTAAGGTGGCCGATTATTGGGGATGGTGACCGATGATAGGGGGGCGTATTTTTAGCTATGTCGCTAACCAAAGTATTGATATTGTGGAGACCCTGTTTTTCTGTAAAGTGCATTACTTTAAGTGCTGTTCTCAGGTGTTCATGTTCATGCATTTCTCATTAAGAGGGCTGGGTCATACAGGTGGGTGGGGCTGTTTATCCGGGTGGGACGTCCCTTGGTGAGGTGACAAATCTGGGGGGGCTTGTTGGACAGCAGCGGTGTATCTAGGGTTCCCTGGGCCGTAGCTAATACAGCTCTGGAAAAAATTCATTATCAAAATTAACAGTTTCTCTGGTTTTACTATTCATAGGTATGTGTTTGAGTAAAATGAACAGTTTTGTATTATTCTATAAACTACTGACAACATTACTGACAAATTCAAAATAAAAATATTGTCATTTAGAGTATTTATTTGTAGAAAATAACAACGGGTCAAAATAACCAAAAAGAGATGCATTGTTTACAGACCTCAAATAACGCAAAGAAAACAAATTCATATTCATTTTTCAACAACAAAATACTAATGTTTTAACTTAGGAAGAGTTCAGAAATCAATATTTGGTGGAATAACCCTGATTTTTAATTACAGCTTTCATGCGTCTTGGCATGCTCTCCACCAGTCTGTCACATTGCTGTTGGGTGATTTTATGCCACTCCTGGCACAAAAATTAAAGTAGCTCGGCTTTGTTTGATGGCTTGTGATCATCCATCTTCCTCTTGATCAAATTCCAGAGGTTTTCAATGGGGTTCAGGTTTGGAGATTGGGCTGGCCATGACAGGGTCTTGATCTGGTGGTCCTCCATCCACACCTTGTTTGACCTGACTGTATGGCATGGAGCATTGTCCTGCTGGAAAAAAACAATTCTCAGAGTTGGGGAACATTGTCAGAGCAGAAGGAATCAGGTGCTCTTCCAGGATAACCTTGTACTTGGTTTGATTCATGCATCCGTCACGAAGACAAATCTGCCCGATTCCAGCCTTGCTGAAGCATGCCCAGATCATCACCGATCCTCCACCAAATTTCACAGTGGGTGCGAGACACTGTGGCTCATAGGCCTCTCCAGGTCTTCGTCTAACCATTAGACGACCAGGTGTTGGGCAAAGCTGAACATATGACTAGTCAGTGAAGATGACCTTACTCCATTCCAATCCTTATGGTCTTTTGCAAACTTCAGCCTGGCTCTTTGCTTCTCATTGATGAAGGGCTTTTTTCTAGCTTTGCACGACTTCAGCCCTGCCCCTAGGTGCCTGTTTCAAATCGTCCTCGCTGTGCACATCACCCCAGCTGCTGTTTGCCATTCTTTTTGTTGGTCACTTGATGTCTTCCTACGGTTGTTGAGTGACATTCGAATGAGTTGACGGTCATCTCAGTCGTTTTCGCCCTCTGCCAGTCTGTAGCTTTGTTGTCCCCTTGACCTTGTTCTTATGAACCGACATCTTTGACATTTTCAGGATGGAAGCAACCTGACGCTCACTGTATCCCTCTGCCAGTAAAGCCAGAATTTAACCCTTATTTTCCTCACTCAAAGCTTTTCTTTTCAACTCTTTTGTCACGCTGAATAGTTATTTTTTTATTCAAATTACCTTTGAGGTACTACTTGCACTGTTTTTGCCATCCAGCTGGTCCTGTTGCAAGAGGATAGTGATGACCAGAGCAGTGGTTTTTATAATTTCCTTGTTAAATTAGATTTGGTTCAGGTAATTACCTAATCAGTACCTTATTTAGTAAAATGAGGTGTGCCTGTGTTGGTAACAGACACTTGAATGGAATGGCTGCCATACATGTAGAGATGCTGATTTAAGAAAAATTAAGAGTGGTCTCTTAATTTTTTCCAGAGCTGTATAAGGTGGGGTTTTTGTCGGGCATCAGCCTCTTTTGGCTCCACTCCTGTGTGTGACAGAGAACTGTGTACCTGTGAGATACCTGGTGAGCTAGCTACAGTTCTTAGATAGAGTTTGCTAAGTGCCTATGGTGTGTTTGCTGTTAGGGTGACGGCGTAGACAGTGGCCAACAGCTGTCTGTGTTCAGGTTAATAAATTATACCCAGTACTCTCTACCTTTGACTCCGTCTCCTGATTCAGCATCCCGGCCAGGAGTGTAAAAATATTTTCATGGAAATTTCAGGCATCTTAACATTTTTATGTTGCTAATAATCACAAAACATTTACGATATTATCAAATTATTACTTGGTACAAGTAGATATATTTCATAGCTGTTTCTTATGCCAATAAGGGGTTCTACTGGGGCTCTTTTAAAAAGAACCAGTAGCCTAAACATCACAAATAATAATTTGCTGTGTGGTATGGCAGGCCTATAGCCTATAAAATACTGTTTTGGTTTTAGAGACATTTACAATTTCAATGCTTCCCAATACTGCTCTAGGCTACTGTTGGGAATGTAGCTATCTTGCCTGTAGCTATCTGCAAATGGGATCGTAGATGCACTTTATTAAGTGATGTGTGCACTAAGCTAAAGAAGGTGCAACTACTGTAGTTAGTAAAAGCTTTCGAATTTGATTGACAGCTGTGTATTTTGCCATTATATAGCCTTAGTAAGCCACGCGTGCTAAAATGATTTGCTTTCCGTTCCTCTTACTGAAGTTAATCAACATTAATAAATTGGATAAACGTGCCCCAATGGAAATCAAATGCCAGTCCAACACGTCTGTTCTAGCGCCTGGCTGTGTGTTTGTGCTTATTAGAGCTACACTCCGCAACACAACAACTTTTAGGAATTGTATTTGTTATCTGACGCTTCTAAAAGTGCGCTGAAAAAACACCATTGTAAATGGCAGTCTATGGGACGAACTACAGTTTCTCCTAAAACGATGGGCGTGGCTTTACGTGTTCAAATTAATGACGTGGACCGACGCTGACTATTCTCCAAGTTCATCAGAAAAAGATCAACGTTGAGGCTAAGCCAGTGCGATTTCGGTGCTGCGCGTAACAGCCATTCAGCACCATGGAAAGCGTCCGCTGCTCACTAGCCTTCAAATAGACCAGCAAGCTTTCTATGGAGTGGATCAATACTGACCTATTTCGGAAACAGAAATAATAACAATGATTTATTGGCTACATTTTGGAAAATAAACAAATATTAGTCATTTTCATAAAACTCAGCCGGTCGTTTTTCACTAATAGGGCCTATTTGCCTTCATCACCATTTATGACCTAGGGCAGACCCCTTCTATTGTGTTGTCATGTTTGTTGTTGTCTTTATGATAAAATAGAATACAAATAACTATTGTGGAAAATTGCAAAATATTGCCTTTCATGTGTGTCAGTAGAATAATATTTATCGTGATGACCAATGACAGTTTTTTCATAATCTCCACAAAATCTCAATCAGTCAGTTAACATTTTCAAACAATCTCAATTAATCAGCATTTCAAACAATAATGCACAGATAGTCTGAAGGTAGTGTTCCCTTCCGTTTTATTTTTAAGACTCACTCTCCATATTCCACCCGTTCATATCAACGGGTTTTGTTGCCTGGGCAGACCAAAATGTTGCTGGTTGTACAGCCAACAAAATAAATTGAGGACCACCCTACTTGAAGCAAAACATCATTTTGCAACGAATTGTTGGAAAGTGAAGACCAAAATATATGTTTCACTATAGGTAAGGGTAAAACAATTGGTTTCCCCTAAAAAAATCCTGATAGTTAAAGTGGATAATTATTATCAGAAGGAGAATTGCGCACCCATTTATTAGTTATTATATGAGCCAGCCAAACGCTCGCGCCGCAGTGGCAGCAAGCGCTCGCAAGGTGGAGTCTTTGTGATGCTGGTCGCTGTTGATAACGCCTGCTTTCTTGTGACTATTTGAAGAGGCTTTTGAAAAAGACAGCCAAGCTGCGGCACATTGAATATAGTGGAAAACTCCTCTTTGGCAAGCCAGAAGCACGAAGCACCGGGACAAGCGCGGCTTAGCTGTGTTTCAGGAGGTAGCCTAATCTTGCAATTTATATGTTTTTGTTTCAAGGAGAGACGAACTCCAACCCGTTCACTCAAAGTTTCATTGTCAAATGAGAAAACTATTGCGAGACATTATTTCAACGTGCTAGTGAAACCGCAGAGGAAATATTTTTTCTCCCATTTCACAACTTCTAAATCCACTCCACCTGTTTATCGTGCGCGAGCTTTCAAGTCTTTCGCGCCACTATCAAACGTCACACTTTCTCATCAACTGAACAGTCTAGAGTGGAAAATGTCTCGCAAAAAGGCAGTAAAGGGCAAGAACTCCAGCCCAACGGCTGGCAGCCCCACCGGAAAACCGAACGGAAAAACCGGTAAAAGCACGGCAGGGACGGGGAGCGTGGTGCAGACGAACGGTATGGTCCATCCGAGCCGTCCACCCCTGAGCAACAGCAGTGAGTTTTATGATATTGCATTCAAGGTAAGTTAGTAAACATGTTAGTGTAGCTACTTTATCTGTTGGCCTATAGGCATACAGTTATTATCTGCATGTTGTTGTTTTATTTGACTGATTCAGCAAATAAAGATAATTGAAAGGTGATTAGCCTTTTTGTCTCCAAAATCGCTGTGTGGAAGTAGACTACCCAGGGAAGGCTATCTGCTTGAAATAACTAATGAGCCACGATGAATGTTATATAGCATTTTGTCTATTTTAAGGATGAACCTTAAAAAATGTTTTGTTTCATTGTACAAAAAAAATCCAATTTACCATTTTTACTTCAGGTGTATGCACCTTTTCTCAGTATTTAACCACAAAAGACAACATTTCTGGAAATAGTGAAGGATTCCTAGCAACATGCCGTGTGGTCCTGTTTTCAGAGTATTGGGTGTAATTCCACATTTGTTGACACAATGATAATTTTTAAGTTACATACATTACAAAAAAGAAAAGTGCACTTATATGAATGTATTTTAAGTTGCTTGTTGTGCCAAGAGGCATACTAGCTCATGATGAATGGATAGCAGAACCGTCAGAAACCTGAAATTCATTAATGAGACCACCGATTTCCATGGTGGGCCTTTGATGACAGTGCCAAATGCAAAGCATTGCAATGCTTGCAGTTCATCGTTGATATACTAGAATACTGTTGAGCATTTTGCTCATTTATGCTTGTTGAAGTTCATGAAACTTGGATTTAATTAATTTAGTTTTAAGTAATTCATTATCTTTATACTCAAAAGTATGTTATTTTATGTATCCATTAAAATAACATTCAATTGATCAGAAATACAGTTTAATGGAATATGTACATAGGCGTACAGAGGCCCATTATCAGCAACCATCAATCCTGTGTTCCAATGGCACATTGTGTTTGCTAATCCAAGTGAATCATTTCAAAACTGCAATGGTAATTGATCATTACAAAACCATTTTGCAATTATGTTAGCACAGCTGAAAACTTGTGCTGATTAAAGAAGCAGTAAAACTCTCCTTCTTTAAACTAGTTGCATATCTGGAGCATCAGCAAAGATGGGTTTGATTACAGGCTCAAAATGATCAGAAACAAAGAACTTTAAAACTTGTCAGTCTATTCTTGTTCTGAGAAATGAAGGCTATTCCAAGCAAGAAATTGCCAAGAAATAGATCTCGTACAACGCTGTGTACTACTCCCTTCAGAGAACAACGCAAATTGGCTCTAACCAGAATAGAAAGAGCATTGGGGGCCCCGGTGTACCACTGAGCAAGAGGACAAATACATTAGAGTGTCTAGTTTGAGAAACAGATACCAGGTCACAGGTCTTCAACTGGCAGATTCATTAAATAGTACACGCAAAAACACCAGTCTCAACGTCAACAGTGGGTAGGCAACTCCGGGATGCTGGCATTCTAGGCAAAAAAGAAAGACTGGCCAGTAAAAATTAAGATGGGCAAATTAACACAGATACTGGACAGAGGAAGATTGGAAAAATGTGTTATGGACAGACAAATTTGAGTTTGAGGTGTTCAGGTCACAAAGAAGAACATTTGTGAGATGCAGACCAACTGAAAAGATGCTGGAGGAGTGCTTGATGCCATCTGTCAAACATGGTGGGGGCAATGTGATGGTCTGGGGGTGTTTTGGTGATGGTAAAGTGGGAGATTTGTACAGGTTAAAAGGGATCTTGAATAAGAGAGGTTATAACTCCATTTTGCAAAGCCATGCTATACCCGGTGGATGGTGCTTTTTTGGAGCCAATTTCCTCCTGCAACAGGACAATGCACCAAAGCACAGCTCTAAACTGTGCAAGAACTATTTAGGGAAGAAGCAGGCAGCTGGTATTCTGTCTTTAATGTAGTGGTCAGCACAGTCACCTGATCTCAACCCTTGACCGTATGGTATGCAAGAAGTGCCCATCAAGCCAATCCAACTTGTGGGAGGTGCTTTTGGAAGAATGGGGTGAAATCTCTTCAGATTACCTCAACATATTGACATCTAGAATGCCAAAGGTCTGCAAGGCTCTAATTGTTGCAAATGGAGGATTCTTTGATGAAAGCAAAATTTGAAGAACTACTATTATTATTTCAATTAAAAATCATTATTTCTAACCTTGTCAATGCCTATATTTCCTATTCATTTGGCTATATTTCCTGTTCAAACTGATTTCATGTATGTTTTCATGGAAAACAAGGACATTTCTAAATGACCCCAAACTTTAGAATGGTAGTGTACATTAACTCTATGATATATATATATATATATATATATATATATATATATATATATTTTTTTTTTATTTATTTTATTTTTTTTTATGTGAAACTTATAGTTATTTTTTACGTTGTGTTTTACAAGAAAACCTGGAGTTTTACGAAACCGAATCAAAGCCTGTGCCCCTCTGAAATAATCACCTCAGCAACAGACAAGGGTGCGGACTATTACATCGGACCCAGTGCCAATACATCTGATCATAAAATCTATTTGAGAGTTATCTGTGTTGACTACAGCATGTAGTGATCATTTGTTGCATGTCATACATTCACTTCATTTGAGCTTTCAAGCTTCATGCCAAATGAAGTATGTTAAATACAAACATCAAGCATTAAACAGAGAGCGCATCAAAAGTTAACTTAATGTAGATTTTTTTTTCATTTGCTGACTGTTAATACAACTCCAAGATATTACGCATGTCATCAGTACATTTTTCAAGACAGACTTTGATTGTTTTACTAACAAAAATATATATGTATATGTTTTATATCAGTACAAAAAACTCTTTATATACTGGAAAACACATTACAAAGACACATTAGCTTACCTGGTACAATATCATTAAAAAAAATATTTGTAAATTAATTTGTAAATCAAATTTTAATATTTAAAATTTTAATGAGGTAATTTAAGAATCTTAATGAGGTAATTTTTTGCAGATGAAATATCCCTTTAAACAATGAATAATACTAATGGGAATCCGACCATGATGAATGTTCAGAGTGGAGTTCAGTTCACACTGAGTTGGTAAAAATACATTGACACTGAGAAGGAAACCACTATCTTTTCCACAAAGTTTATTGGGCCCCTGAGTGAGACCCGCTATCAAAAGAATTTGATATGTAGAGCACCTTTGGATTCACCATTATATTTTAACATTAGAGGAGCATCAGGGATCTATGAGGGCTGGTGGTGGCTGGTGACTGGGGTAGGCCTGGTTTATTACAGTTGATCTGTGCTGAGGCAGCGACCATATGTTACTTCCTGTCATCCACACCATACCGTTTGTGGATGAGAGCAGCTTCTGGGAGATGATTAACAGAGGAAAGACAGGGTACTTGACTTCCTGCTCTATGCACTCTGCCTTGCTCTGTTAATATACTGCATTTGAAGAGAGTGTAAGAGTGAGGAGAGGGAAAGGTACTGTAGTAGGAGAGATGAGAGACTGGAATAACAAGGAAGAGACGAGGGAAGGGCAAAGAATTTGACAGAAGAAAGGTACATTTCATTTATAGGAGAGGAGGGAACAGGAGGGTGGTGGAAAGGCATAAATAACAATTTAGGTACACTACACACGTTGTGTTGTTTTGCCATCAGCATTGTATCAATGTGCCATTCTACCTCGTACGCTAGAAACTAAACACATTTCCTAATTATTTTAATTCACAAGCCAGGAACATGGAAATAGAATGAATAGAACGT
Source organism: Esox masquinongy (assembly GCA_016801175.1). Taxonomy (NCBI): domain Eukaryota; kingdom Metazoa; phylum Chordata; class Actinopteri; order Esociformes; family Esocidae; genus Esox; species Esox masquinongy. The sequence goes on along the minus strand of JACXGI010001013.1, from coordinate 80,901 downwards.
ATTTGTATGTTTTTGAAGATTAGAAATTAATGTATAAAGCCGCAACTGAGATGTTATCAGTATTACTTGACCTGGCTGGATCCATCACCCCAACCTACTCCTCCATCAATGCTCCGTCATCCCGCCCCTTCATCATCTCGCCATCCTCCACTCCTCTTCTGGGAAGACATGATAATCCTCCATACTGCCATGTGGTCCCAATGCTAAACTGATCAACCCTAAACACATCAACCTTTTAACTTAATCAGGGGCCGGAAAGAAAGGAATGTGTGCAGCTGGCTCAGAGACACAGAAATGGACTAATTGAAGAGCAAAGTGAAAAGCAGCGTAATTCTTTGGGATAATCAGCTGACTGTACTTAATCTAACAGAAAACATTGCAAAGGTATAGTGACTCTTGAAGTTAGGAGAAGTAGCAGTGCTGCTTTAGGTGAGAGGGGGATGAGCTTGGTTTGTGCGTCAAGCTCCCACAAGCTGTGACAAAATATATTTCAAAATATGTCATGATGCACCGCTTATAAAAATCTGTGGCCAATACTGATTGCCGATATTCGTTTACCACAATCGATATTCATTTACCACAATTGATATTCATTTAACACACTTTTTTTTTCATTTCTGTACCTGTGTATGCTGGCAAAAAAAATGTTGCTTTGGATGATGCTTCTTATTTCAACAAATGTTAATTAAATAAAAAAAAGTTATCTTTCTATATATTTTAATCGCAAAAGACTCTCCAAAATAAGTCTAATGAGCAACGGTAAATTTGTATTGATAGTACATGATTAATACATTCCCTTTCTGTAATTGTTCATTTTGTAATGGCTGGATATGAATAAAGTGAATAACGAAGTTAAAGATATTTAACTCTCAAAACTGCTTTAACAAATGTCATTGTCGATGTTTGGACAGTGACTAATTTGCTAAGGGACAAATTTGTTTGAATTAGCTGTGTTTCTGAAGATTGTCAAGTGCTCTGACAGTTTTCAGACTTAAAAGCAATTAATTTTTCTAGGCAGGGCATCAAGTTAACATTTTGGTTTGTGATCAAATGTGCCAGGTTCAGACAGAAAACAACACGTATTAGTTAAACCATTTATTACAGAGAAAACTATGCACAGCAAATGTTCACATACTGTCTTGGCATTCGGTTCTGCTCCTCTGGGTAACCTATTGCCATCACATGATCTTGTATATGTTACAACAACATCACCACCATAATATTATTAATTGCAATACCCTAAGGCATTGAACAAGGTATGTAGTACCAAAAACAACAAAAGCCACTGCCAGACAATACTTTGTATGGCAGAGCAACATTACATGACCTATTGATACTATTACCCAACACTCATTCAAGCACTCTCAGATCAAGCATTCATTCCCACATAAACACCACCAGGTGTCTCTCCAAAGAAGATGGACCAGCCATCTTGTTACATGTCACAATGTGCAAAGACCTGCCAACGCGGTACCAGATAACGTGTAGCACAATCAAAAAACCCGTCAACCACATGCAATTAAAGTAATGAAATACAATGACATAACACACACTAGACACCAATATGAAACATGACGAAACACAGTCAAGCAACACAGATTACTTTCGCTCAAGATATCCATTACGTGTAAATGTAACATAGCGTTAGCAGGCATCAGAAGACCTCAAGGACCAGCAATAAGAATAGATGCACGGTGGCAACGAAACTCCCTAGTAGGGTCAGGGCCTATGAACAAACCTAGAGAGGAGCCGGATTCCGAGGGGTAGCCTGTCCTCTTCTGGCAGCGCTGGTGGAAAATTAAAAGAGTACATGAAATGTTGGGCTACATCAATGTTTAGCATGTTCAAATGACCAGCAGGTCAATTAATGCAAGCGGGCCATGCTCAGAATCCAGAGATAGCTACATGCCTGAAAATACCTATCTTTTCATGGCCATTGCCTGATTTAAGGTTAACAATCTGTTCTTATTTAATAATAAATTAAATAAGAACAGTCTTTCCATGTTGGTGGATGACTAAGGGAGTTTAGCCTGTGTCTCCTCTTATTTATACCAATGTGAAACAGGATGTTGTGGATGGCCACTTAAGATTAGTTTTTCTTTTTTACTCTGAGTATAGATTCATGTCACGATGCGGCATGGGAGGCAAGACACAGGCTCAGAGGGTATACTCACACACAACGGTTTTTAATCCAAAGATTTACACAAAAAGCAAAGTACATGACATGTCACGTGAAAACACCGGAGACATAAATCAATGACTGACAAGAAACACCAGGCCAAGTGGAACTTAAATAGGGACTTAACAAGGAGCAAACTAGATACAGGTGAAACCAATAGACTAAGGGGAACCAAACACAACAAAGAAATAGAGAAACTACTGTAGAACATTGAAATGTACCAGCCGGCATGGCACAGGCCGTGATCGGCCATTACAATTCATATGATATTTTGTGTTTAATATCAAGCCAATAAAAAACAATGACATTTTTTCCACAGCAGTTTTTGTTCATATTTACCTAGTGTGCCAGTAATTCTGGAGGGCGCCGCAGTTATGCATGGCAACGGCTTAGTTGACAGTGGTTAGGGTTATTGGAAGGACTACCTTAATACCAGGTTTAATCTGTGGCCCTCAAAAGGTCCACTCAAGTCTATTAAAACAAGTGTGTGTGTATGTGTTTATTTGGGGCAGGTGCAGCAGGAACCTCTTGTTGGCATTAGGGCCCATCTGCACTGGCCAGTGGCCTAAAAAACTAACAAAATATGATGTCACTGAGTGGGAAAGAAATGGCAGTGGCAGCGGTGCCCTAGTCAGCCATGTCCTTTTTGTCTGTCATTCTGGCGTGACACATATGGGGTACAGGCTCTCATCAATTGCGCACCTGAACACACTATACAATCATGCTTTTAAAGCCCAATAGTGTCCCAGTATGAATGGAAGCCATGCCTTCCAGGTGACATAAACACAGGCTTCATTTTCTGATCCTCCGCACTGAACACAAGGTCTTATGCTTTTCTAATGAACAATCGTTTTTCTCCTTGGAATATATTACTACTTGCATTGGCATCAGGCTGTTTATTTAGGAGGTGGATCATCATTGTTGAAGAATTAGAACTCGTGGGCTTGGTACCAAGAGGGTGCGTTAAAGTGGCAAGCATTTTGATCTTGTTGCTGAGCTCCTTTAGCTATTCATTCTCCACACGCTATTTCAGCATGTCATGTGGTATTGGAATGGTGGTACAATTTTGGAGTTTGTATATTCTGTGTTGCCCTAGGGCAGTGGTTCCCAACTCCGGTCCTCGAGTATCCCCAACAGCACACATTTTTGTTGTAGCCCTGGACAAGCACACCAAATTCAACTCAATGAGAGCCTGATAATTAGTTGACAAGTTGAAACAGCTGTGCTTGGCTGGGGCTACAATGAAAATGTGTACTGCTGAGGGTACTTGAGGACCGTAGTTGGGAACCACTGCCCTAGGGGCCAAGAACCTGTGCGCAAGATGGTGTCCATTAGGTAGGCTGGCATTGGAATTTTTTTTTTTTTTGTGGATGAATGTCCCCATATGTGTTGTATCGAAATGACATCTAAAAGGGATATTGGAATATATTTACAACCCCAGTTCCCTCAAGGAGATAGTACGGTGTAACACTTTCTTGCTCTGCTCAATCTAGGTGCGATAAAATTGGACTTGAATAAGAGAGCGAGGGCCAAGCTATGATTGTATCACCTTAAATGCCGGATTCTAATCATTCTTGACTTCGTAGTTCATTCTTAATCATAGTTGGCCTTAAAAGGCATGGTTGTATCATGTGTTCAATATGACCAATTCATGGTTAAATCAACCATAACAAAGAATACACACTTAGAAAAGTGAACAAGTGCTTACAACTTATTTACATAACATCCTTGTCGTTATCTCATAAAAATAGGACTATTGATAATGTTTTCTAGAGTCACAGCTTCTACTTTGGAAACTGCTAGGACACCCATCCTGTTGCAACCCATCCTCTTTGCGCCTACACCACATGTGTTGATTCTTCCATGTTTTCAATGTGACAAATAAATTCAAGAAGTTAAAACAGTGTTGTAGACCTGTGGGATGTGTGTAGGAACCTGTCAGGTCCAGTTTGTACCTCTAAGTAGAGACTAATTCCATTATGTCCATTATGTCCATTATTTGAACTTTTTGTCCAGCTTCTGGCTTTTATTTGGGATTTCTGTAAAAAAAATAGATGATCCATACATCTTTTTCTCTATCTGCCCCTGCCGTAGGTGATGCTGGTGGGAGACTCTGGAGTGGGGAAGACGTGCCTGCTGGTGCGTTTCAAAGATGGGGCCTTCCTGGCAGGAAGCTTCATCTCTACTGTGGGCATCGACTTCAGGGTGAGTGGGGATGGATCGACATACACAGAAATGCACATATATTGTCATGAAAAGATTGTAGTGTAACATAGGGCAAGACACCCCCCAAGATCAATGTCCCTTTTCTGAAACGAAAAAGAAATGTTTAGTGATTTTTTTTGTATGTTGAAGATGGCTATGCTTAGGGTACTTGATTATTAAGTAAAATAAATGGCTACAGTTTACAGATTAATTTATATTTAATAACATTTATTTTTTAGGAAAGGGTCATTTTTTCCAGCTACTGTAGTATTATGCCCCCCATGGGGTTAGTTGCCCCCTGGGGAATCTTATCCCAATAGAAGATAATGCCTAAGGGTTTTTAAGAATTGGCCCTGTTTTTTACACCACTTACATTTTCTTTACATGCCATTTCATACTGTTAAACGAAACTTATTATCGTTTAAATAAGGCACTGTTTTAAATCCCAGCAGTCCTTAAAATGAGATATAAAAGAAAACATTTTTAATAGATGGCTGAGAATGTGTGATGATACAGAGGACATCTGTAGTTGATTAAGACTAGTGGCAGCCAGAGGAGGTGCTGAAAAAAAGAATGGTGACCTTTTGCGTTTTTAGTGAGAGTTACATGGGGGGTGTCTTACTCCAGGGTGCGTCTTGCCCCATGTTACCCTAACATTCAGTGTCCCTCATCCTCTTATTATTGTACTTAAAATAAGGCTACTCTATCCAGAACTTTTTAATCAAATTTTTGCAGAACAAATCTTTCCCCGGTGTCTTTGAGCCCCTGGGCTGGCAGTGTTTCATCTGTAGATATCAGTCTCTGTGGAAGGCATATCGATTCTTAAATTAGTTTGACATGCTTTCATTTAGGAAGCTGCTGATGGCTGCTGCTCCTCTGCTGTTCCAGATTCACAGTGTCCTATGGGCAGAGGGGAAATACATCTAGGAATGATTATGAGTAGTAGAGAAGGAGTGAGTGAGTGAGTGAGTGTGTGTGTGTGTGTGTGTGTGTGTGTGTATGTGTGAATGTTTCTGTGTGTGTGCGTTTGTATGTGTGTGAATGTGTGGATACATCTATGCACAGGGTGTTGTTCCTGGTAAGTTTCTTTCTTAATGTGTTCTACAATATATCTCCTTTATGTAACACCACATGACACTTTTTCAGTATGTTTAACTGCAGTCCATACACTCAAGGTCTTTTAGTCACCCATCTACTCTGACATGCCTGGCAAGCCACAGCAACTCTGTGAACTCATAACATAACGTTTCATTACATTGTCTGATCTCTAGTATTGATTGTCATTTAATTACAGTGTGGCGATGCATTTTAAGACCTGAATGATTACACAATCGTCCCAGCATTTCTGCACATACGTCCTTTTGTTAAACTACCACCGCTACTTCAGTATCTTGTCTAGCTTGTCCAGCCTTGGTGATTCACACCATAGAAGTGGAATTCCACAAGAATGAACAACACCATTTAATCCTATAAAATACATTATATTTCCATTCAATTCTGATCTCAATGTTCTGCCTCACTCCCCTTTTCCTGGCCTCTTGTTAAAGTACTAGGGGTGAGGGAAAAAATCGATACAGTGTAGTAACACAATTGTTGTCCCCACAACATTGAATCAATACACTGACACCAAGAATCAATTTTCTTATTAACATTTATTATCAAGGCCTAAAATTAGCACCATCCACCCGCCATATGCTGGTAGATTTTGGTATTGGCGGGTACAATGTATATTTTTCCAGCCATGCTGGCGGGTGGTCACACAGGTCTCTATAGGCCTTTTCACACTGCATTGTTCTAAGCCCTGGGCTATTTTAGCCCCAGGCTAAGACTGGACCTGAGTTAGCTTAGCCTGTGTTCACTCAAGAGTTTGTTAACCCTGGGCTAAGGTTTAATCCTAGGCTAATGATTCACACTTGTATTCCTAAACCCTGGGCTAAAGGACAAATTTGACACAATACCATTTTACATGATAAGCTACAAATGTTACGTTCTCACTGACACGCGATCAATGTTACACTACCATGATTCAATTAACAACTTCATGACATCGGTTGATCAAGATGCCCACCTTGTCGGGATTTGCTTTGACAACTTTGTTAAAACTACACAAAGAAAGAGAAAAATTATTTTGACATATTAGCTAGGTTTATGTCCAAAGCAAGTTGCAATAGCTACTTCGCTAAAATTTAGCAGGTATAATGAAATTACAAAAGTTTGCAGAGTGAAAGGACCAAAACAGAAATACGGAGCTGTTGGTAACAGTGCGTGTCAAGAGCATATGTAAATTAAGTGAAAGGGCAGGTTTTGTGATTGGACAATAAATGTTCCATGGTTTTGTTCTTGACCCCGTTTCACACTGGTTATTTTGTCACCGTGTTTCTGGGGCTAGCTCTGAAAAGTCGGTGCTAACACTGCTCCAGAACAGGGCCAGCTAACCCTAGGCTAAGGGTGGTGCTAGCCCACTACAAAATATGCAAGTGTGAACACTTGCTTAGCCCTGGGCTTAGGAGGCCCTTAGCTCTAGGCTAAGGTGCAGTGTGAACACACCTTATAAGTGTTTCACACTTTTTTGTGACATGCAAATACTCTGAAGTTAAGTATGAGTATACTGTATGCAAATTGTGATTTATAGCATAGCAATGGCAGGAACAACGCACGCACTGTACTGTAGTCTACCAGAGTGGAATGTTGAAAGATTAATCAACAGGGCAAGATACTTTTTATCTGAGTGAGTGTTTTTGGGGTATTTACGTAGTTTTGTTCACATGCTTGGTGGTTTTCAATGTTTGAGTTGGTAACTGCACGGCTAGCGAAGACATTAAGTTACTACAGTATAGTCAGATTCAAGTTAGCATGTGGTTAGCGGAAGACATTTCTTAAACTCATGAGTTTTTGGAAGTTGAACAGTAATATGACACATTACTTGTTATTATAAATACTTTCAAGAAATACTATGCAGCATACGCAATCATTTTGTGTTTTTTAGAGCCCGACTGATACAGGATTTTTGTACCTGTTACCGATTCCGATTTTTGAGTGAAACAATTTACCAATACCGATTATATCTGACGATTTTCCATTATAATAGCTGAAATGGATTACATGGATTAAGAATTTTTCTGCATGGATTGTGCTTTAAACCAGCCTACAAAGATAATCAGAATGTAGAATTTGAAAACTAAAACAAATAATTTATTAAATTACATTTTTCTTTGTCCATTCTTTGTTACTCTGTAACAACTTCTTCCATAAAATGGAATGTATTGAATTAGAAAAATAACACACTAAACTAAAAAGAAAATTAATAACACCAGTAAGGCAATAATAAACGAACAGTCTACCGTAAAGAGAAGACTTCACAAGAGCAAATACAGAGGGTTCACCACAAGTTGCAAATAATTCATAAGCCTCAAAAATAGAGGCCAGTTTAGACTTTGCCAAAAAAATATCTAAAATAGCCAGCCCAGTTCTGGAACAGCATACTTTGGACAGATGATGGGAAGAAAAAAGTATGGAGAAGGCTTGGAACGGCTCATGATCCGAAGCAGACCACATCATCTGTAAAACACAGTGGAGGCAAGGTGATGGCATGGGCATGCATGGCTTCCAATGGCACTGGGTCACCAGTGTTTATTGATGATGTGACAGAAGACAGGCAGCCAGATGAATTTTGAAGGGTATAGGGATATATTGTCTGCTCAGATTTAGCCAAATTCAGCAAAGTTGATTGGATGGGGCTTCACTTTACAGATGGACAATGACCCAAAACATACTGCGAAAGCAACCCAGGAGATTTTTTAAGGCAAAGGAGTAGAATATTCTGCAATGGCCGAGTCAATCACGTAATCTCAACCCGATCAAGCAAGCATTTCACTTGCTGAAGACAGAACGACCCACGAACAAACAACTGAAGACAGCTGCAGTGAAGGCCTGGCAAAGCATCTCAAAAAACGAAACCCATCGTTTGGTGATGTCCATGCGTTCTAGACTTCAAGCAGTTAGTGCCTGCAAAGGATTCTCATGTTAGAAATGAACATGAACATTTTATTTATGATTGTGTTCATTTGTCCAATTACATTTGAGCCTCTGAAATAAGGGGACTGTGTATGAAAATGTTTGCAGTTCCTAAACGTTTCATATGATATTTTTGTTGAACACCTTGAATTAAATCGAATGAATGAAAGTCTGTAGTTCAGTTGCATCTTGGTTGTTTCATTTCAAATCCATTGCAGTGGCATACAGAGCCAAAATTAAGAATATTGTGTCAGTGTCCAAATATTTCCCAACCTCACTGTACGTATTGACTTGAATGGTGTGCTTTCTTCACTATTCATGCTTAACTTTTTGCAAATAATTGTATGATTTTTTTAACCTCCTGAGACCCTGTGTCCACATGAGGACACTATGTTTTAGGCTTCCTGCACCATGTACTTCATTCTGCTTAACTTAAACATATTGTCCTTATTAGAGGACAGTTGTCTGCGCCATGCTTAGATATTATACTTATCAGGTCATACTAATCCCAAATAGCTAAGAATGCATACATTGTCAGAGCTCAGGTCTTAAGAGGTTATTAAAGTAGGCAAATCATGGCGCTAATTAACTAATGTTAGCTCTGTGATGAAACTAGAGTACTTTAGTCAAAGCTAAACATGCTCTCTCTGTGAACGCTGTGAAATACACTTCCACAGTCCCACCGAGCTAACGTTAGATAGATAGCAAGCTGTCATGGAAATAAGGATATGCGAGGGTTGACTTTTTGAAAACCCATCCTGTACATCACAACGTTAATACAAAGGGGATGTGTTGCAACACCCCATTGTTATTAGTCTCTAAAAATATTTTAATGCCAGAGCTTGAGTAGTTCAAAAACTTTGCAGGTTCTTTACTAAAAGTAAGTAGGGTACTATTCAGTGGAATTTCAGGAAAAATATAGCTACAGTACCTACAGTACAGTAGTTACCATTGAGTTTGGCCATAGCACCATTCTTTGTCCAAACAACTAGGTAGCTTAACTGTAAACACCTTTCTATGCCACTTTAAATTCATGTAAACTTTGTGTGCATATTGTGGGACCTTTTTACACAGGAAAGCTTCTATTTAAACTCACCTTAAAAGCAGTTTATTCTCTTCCCTCCCACTGTTTTAAGGTTGTGGGTGTCGTCCTTTTGTAGAGCGCATACTTATATCCAGTGAAAGTGCGCCCGCTTCTGAACAAATAATTAATTTCAAACAAATATATCGGTCTCTTATTTTTGAATATATCACGATACAAATATATCCGTAAACTGCTAATATCGGCCAATAAAATCAGTCAACCGATATATCGATCGGGCTCTAGAGTTTCTTATGAATATTTTAGTTTTTGAAATGACTTCTATTGAATGTTTTATGTTCTTATTGGCTACTCTTTGTTCAATAACCACATCTGAGTAAGGTTTTTCAGTAGCCCTAATGCTCTTCCAGGTGTGTTCAATGAACACTGTTCATAGTGTTCATCTTCTCAAATACATTTTTAAATGAATTATAGGTTCTTTATTATGAGGTGTAGTAAGTTTTTTGCGCTTAATCCTTATGTATATTATTATCATTGAGAAAAAGGAATTACAAAAAAACAGAATAGTTATTTGCAATATATCACAATATTGAATCGAAGTACTGTGTATGTGTGTATAAAGAATCACAGTCTTTTTGTATTGTAATTAAAGTAGGGTAATATCGTATCGGGAGGTCCCAGGTAATTTCCATGCCTGTGAAGTACTGTACAAAAATGTACCCGTTGCATCTCACCCAGCTTCTATAGAAGGGGTTTGATTCACACAACAGATGTACAATTACTACATAGACACAACTAACTCCCATTCATGTAATTGTATTCCTCATTTGTGCATCTTCTATACTATCAAGATGCACTGAATTACAATCATAACTTACAGTATATAGAAGCGCTTCAGGTATTGGATCTACTGACTATGTACAGTACTGTATGTGTATAATCGATAGAGCAAGAAAGTGAGCTAGAATGAGACAGAGGGGAAGTTAGAAATGGGTCGTTATCAGTATATCATGTGATGGTCTGGTGTGACAGAAGGCTGACCACAGGGGGCAGAGAGAAAGCGAAAGATAAAGAGAGGTGAGAAAGGAGAGAGCAATTGAGGAGGAGGACAAGGAAGAAAGGAGAGTAGTAAGAGTACAGGTGGTGTATCTTAATTTGATGTAGTTAGCCCCAGCAGGAAAGTAATTGTGCAGAGACAGGAAATATGAATCGTGACGTACATAATGATGAATGAAAGGCTGCAACTCTGCTATTGTCCCATTATGATTTTATCCTAACGCACAAGTACAGACAATATTTGGATCCATCATTAGTTCATACACCACCGATACAGATCTGGGGCCTTATGTATCAATAGTGCGTTCGCACAAATATGTGTGTAAACCAAAAGTACGCCAGTTTTGACGCAAAGATTGGCATTTATCAATGTTGAACATCTCTACGCACATTTGAACCCATGCGTATGCACAGCTTAGCGGTTGAATTGGAGAAATACCTTGCTATTTTGGAAAAGCTGGTAGAGGAATGTCAACAGAAACACATGGGAAAAATCTTATCAATAGAAATATGAATAGCCTACAGGAATGCGCAAAATATTTCCTGCAACATTGTAGGCCTATAAGCTACGGATGTAGCAAGCGTCAAACCCATACAGCCTGTATCTGATCCAAAAACTGTTTGGACTAAGAGGTTGTAAAATGTTGGGCTTTTGGGAATATCTATACAGTTTGAAAACAAGACGAACAATAGCCCCATGTGCATGTGCGTAAAGCAACACATTCGACATTGCATATTTTACCATACACTACTAGGCTACAATATGCCGATTGGTTTAAAGATGCCCCCTTTTATGACCAAGAGGTTCTTTGTCTTTTTGAATGAGCTACAGCGTGATCACACATGCTGGCTTACAATTTGTAATTTGACAAAATAGACAATACATTTCAGAAATGACTTTTATTTTTTCATTCTCACAGAATGAAAATGAATAGAACATATAATAGATAGGCTTATTCACCACAAATCGAATAAAACAGCCAATAGGCCTACTCAAAAGAAAAGTTATAGGCTATAGCTATGCAGCACTAAGCGAAAAATGCATTTCACTAAAATGGAACCATCGTTTTAACACAAGGTCTTTCCAAGAGTCATTGATCTTCTATAACACTTCTTTCACACGTCATTGATCTTCTATAAACTTTCTTGGTTACATTCTCTAGGATACTGTTTCTTATAAACGGTTATTGTACCGCCACGACCCGGTAAGTCCTCACTCGAAACCATACGGACGCTGCCAAAATGCAGAGCCCTGCAACCCCACTCTGGCATGCCACTGCAGATACTTGTTCTGGAGCGAAAATAATGGCTAAGTCCTAGGCCCACATGACTTGAACTGGGCTTGACCAATTCCCTTTGATTTTGTCTGTACTGATGTTTCTTGAGTGTGACGTTGAAATGATTAGCCTAATGGCAAATGATCACTTACTGCAACCCTCCCACTGTGACATGTCAGTTTCCCCATCTAGGACTTTTCCCAATGATGCCAGCAATTTGCTAGTCAAGGGGAGAAATATCTGTCACACTTTGCCCATCTCCTGTAGTTTGGAAACTGGTTAGGAGTGCAGCACGTCGCTTTCTCGCGTCCACCTTGATTGATCTCTGACCACTTTATTTTATTTACAACAGCAGCCACGTCTTACAATGTGGAATATTTATGACTGGTTGTCGGGCTACTTGATACGTTTCGAAAAAGGACAGATTCTATATCAGATAATATTATGTGAATTTCACATAATGGGAAATGTATTTTCTTGTAAGTTTTTGCTGACCGGTCTCCATCTTGCTTCATGTATCTACTGAAATTGCATAGTCAATAGGGCTACTTTGACTACCTTACATGGGTAATTGTAGGCGGTCATTGGGTGGAGACCTTACACTCGTTCACAAACGCAGAAGTATAGTATGGCTCTGATTTATCAACGGATGCATGCGTGTGTGTTGCGTACGCCAGTTTGAAAAATCCCAATAATTTTGTACTCACGCAAATCGTAGCATTCCCACATATGCCAGAATTTAGTAAGAAATGTACGCACGATTGATATGAGGCCCCTGGAAACATCCTTGCACTTTAAAAGTGTTAATGATGTAGAGTAGAGAAAACTAAAAAAACAGATTAGCATATATTTCAGTTTACCAGCCTTGTCATGATCACTTGATAGTAGAGAACATTAGCTGTAAAGCTTTAATGATTGCTTGCTCAGTCTCGTGATGGAAAACGTTGTAGTGTTTTTTTTTATAGTCAGCCAACTAGCTAAATGTTTTCTCAGTTGACGTGCTTCATTTCATGTAGAAAACAAATTAGATGTTTGTTCATGTTTCTACCAATGTCATTTATATAGAAACAACCCCAGCTGCTTGATGTAGATAGCTAGCTATCTATCTGGTTCCCCTGTCAGGGTACCTAAAAATGTGCGGTGGGAAATGTGTGCTGCACACATTTTGAATTTGATGCCAGCAACACGTTTCATAAAAGTTTGGACAGGGGCATATTTACCACTGTGTTGCATCACCTCTTGTTTTAACAATACTCTGTTAGCGTCTGGGAACTGAGGAAACCAGTGGCTGTAGTTTTCAAAGTGACATTTTCTTGCTTGATATTGGATTTCAGCTGCTCAACAGTTTGGGGTCTTCTTTGTCGCATTTTTCATTTCATAATGCGCCAAATGTTTTCAATGGGTGACAGGTATGGACCGCAGGCAGACCAGTTTAGCACCTGGACTCTTTTATTACAGAACCATGCTGTTGTAACACGTGCAGAATGTGGTTTCGCATTGTCTTGCTGAAATGAGATAATATGGTACATAACATCTATGGTACATAACATAGTTAAAAGATTCAGAGAAATATCTGTACGCAAGGGAAAAGGCTGGAAACCAATATTTGATGGCCGTTATCTTCTGCCCCTCAGGCAGCACTGTATTAATTCTGTAATGGACATCACTGCATGGGCTCAGGAACACTTCCGAAAACCATTGTCTGTGAACACAGTATATTGCTTTATCCACAAATGCAAGTTAAAACTCTACCAATGCAAAGAAGAAACCAGATATAAACAAGATCCAAAAACATCGCCAACTTCTCTGGGCCCAAGCTCATTTACGATGGACTGAGGTGAAGTCGAAAACTGTCCTGTGGTGTGACGAATCAAAATTTTAAATTATTTTTGGTAATCATGGACACTGTGTCCTCTGGGCTAAAGAGAAGAAGGATCATCCGGCTTGTCTGCACTCTTTTCAAAAGCCAGCATCCGTGATGGTATGGGGGTGCATTAGTGCACATGGCATGGGTGAATTGCACATCTGTGAAGGCACCATTAATGCTGAAAAATATAAACAGGTTTTGGAGCAACAAATGCTGCTATCTAGTCTTTTTCAAGGAAGGCCTTGCTCATTTCAGCAAGACAATGCCAAACCACATTCTGCACGTATTACAACAGCATGGTTCTGTAATAAAAGAGTCCAGGTGGCAGGTATGGACTGCAGGCAGGCCAGTTTATTCTTAAATTGTTACACATTTTGCCTGAGCAGTCTTTCACAGAGTGGTGACCCCTCTGCATCTTTATTTCTGAAAGACTCATCCACTCTTGGATGCTCTTTTTATACCCAATCATGTTAGTGACCTTTTGACAATTAACCTAATTAATTGTGAGATGTTCCACCGCATTGTTCTTTAGCATTACAGAACTCTTCCTGTCTTTGTTGCCCCAGTCCCAGCTTTTTTGAAATGTGCTGCTGGCATCAAATTCAAAGTGGGCATATTTTTCATGGAACAATAATATTTCTCAGTTTCAACATATGATATGTTGTCTTTGTACTATTTTCTATTTAATATATGGTTTAAACTATTTGCACATCATTGCAGTCTGTTTTTCTTTACATTTGACATAGCGTCCCAACTTTTTTGGAAACGGGATTGTAATTGTGGTGTCACAAACAGTAGCATTTGCTCAAAGTAAACTTGTAATTGTAATTTGTTGTTGTTTTTTGTGCTATGTCTGTTTGTTTGAAATGTATGGAGCATTTTAGAATTCAATTGGGGTCTAAAGGGTTAACAATGTATTTTAGGCCTAGTCAGATTCAACGCTGAGTCAAATGTCTATCAATATCAGGAAAAATACTAATCCCTTGTTAAACAAAGTCAGAACCTTTGAGTCCCAGTCAACGGATAGATGACAGCTTGTGCTTTACTGAGAAAAATGCACACCATGGGCCTTTTGATATATCCCCAAAAAAGTCTCGAAAAGTATTTGAAATTACATTAAAATTGGCCTTTTTTGCTATTGTGCATACAAGCACATTGTAAAACACATACAGTCACGGGCCAGTTCTTTAGGTACACCTTTTCAACTGCTCGTTAACGCAAATATCTAATCAGCCAATCACGTGGCAGCAACTCAATGCATTTAGGCATGTAGACATTATCGTGATGATCTGCTGAAGTTTAAACCAAGCATCAGAATGGGGAACTAAGGTGATTTAAGTGACTTTGAACATGGCATGTTTGTTGGTGGCAGACGGGCTGGTTTGAGTATTTCAGAAAGTGCTGATCTACTGGGATTTTCCCACACAACAATCAAAGGTTTACAGAGAATGGTCTGAAAAAGAGAAAATATCCAGTGAGCAGCAGTTCTCTGGGCGAAAATACCTTATTGATGGCAGAGGTCAAAGGAGAATGGCCAGATTGGTAAGAGCTGTTAGAAAGGCAACAGTAACTCAAATAACCACTCGTTACCACTATGCAGGTATGCAGAAGAGCATCTCCAGGTTTGGGTAGGTTACTTTTTAAATATAATTGATTACAGTTACAAGTTACCTGTCCACATTTGTAATTAGTATTGTAACTTACAGATTACTGACACTCAGAAATGTAATTTGATTTCTTTGAATTATTTTTAGATGACTTTCATATTAAGAGGCATTAGAAGACAAATAATATAACCAATTGAAAAACTTTTGCGGCATCAATCAATGTTAGAGTTTACATAGCTGGCCAAAAGCAGAATGAGCAATTTACCTTATGGGTTATGTACGATGCATTTGGAAAGGGTTTCTAAACCATTGCTTTCTACTTCAATATGATTGGGCTATATCTTTACATTACACACTGAAGGTCTGTCAGATATTCAGTCATTACAATTTATCCAATTCCCCTTGATTTTCCAGAATCTGACTTAATCTGAACATAACCCAAAATCTAAGGATGTGTTAATCTATTCTGTTATTCATGTTTTATTCATGTTTTATAATTGCCTCAAAACACTGTTGAAATAGAAATGTTTGTACAGTATATAAAAATCTATATATCAATAGCTTTTCACACATATGCTAAATCTGTAATAGTTTGATGTTTTGCTCCACAACCACCATTGTCAAAATGATGCAGAAACCCCATGCACGAGAATGCATGTTCACAATCGTGAACACCTGCACTCAAATAAGTTTTACGCAAACGTAACCTGCAATTATTAGGGCCACCAGCGATGGATTTTCAAAACGTAAATTACAGAAATATACTGTGATTTACACCTGCACTCTTAGCTTGAAGTCAATGTCATCAGCAGCCAATGATAACCAATGATTGCATGTTTCTGAGATCCAGAGCAAGCAGAATCACATGGCCTACCTGTATGGAGTTGAGGTGGCTGCATCAAATGCAAATCATCATCCTTTGGCAGAGTGCTTCCCAAACCACCTTTCCTCCTCAAATATAATGTTTTATCTTGAAGGCAGCGCCATGTTACAGCTATCTGACAAATAGATGCTTAATCTTCTAAACAAGTCCTATCTGAAAACACCAGGTATCGCCTATCATTGTTCTGAGAAAGATGTGTCGATAATTACTAAAGCACATGTTATATGGGTCAGGTAATATTGTTGTAGGGATACTCTGTTTTTACCAGCCAGATCCAGTGAAAATTAAACTAACCTGGTTAGTGAGCTAGTTTAAAATTAACTCACTAACCTGGTTATGCCCACACACCTTTGCGCACATGATGATCACAGACACAACAACTGAGGCGCGCAACTGATATTTGGTCCAAATAACGATGTTTCTAAAATATAAAATTAAAAAATCAAACATGCAACGTAATAATAATTTAGCACACCTATTCTTTTTCAATTAAGTCATCGAAGATGTTATCATACATTTTTTCAAAAGTATCTGTAATCTAATTACAATATATTAGCTGGTAACGTAACGTACCAGATTAGAGTTACTGTTACTGTTACAGTTACTGTTACTGTTTTGATTACTTGTACTCCCCAACTCTGAGCATCTCTGAATGCACAACACGTCAAACCTTGAAGCAAATGGGTTACAGCAGCAGAAGCCACTGCTGTCAGCTACGAACAGGAAACTGAGGCTACAATTTGCATGGACCCACCAAAATTAGACAACAGAAGATTGGAAAAATGTTGCCTGGTCTGATGAGTCTCAATTTCTGCTGCAACTTTCAGATGGTAGCTGTGTCATCTCATGTTAGATAGCTGTGTCAAGTTTTACGTTGTACATGTTGCCATTTAGCAATGCAGAGTTGTACAAATTGTGGATAATCAACTTAAAACATTAAAACAGCACCAAAACAATTACTATCACCAGCAATAATACTTGTTCAACAGAGAGAGCCATGTTAGTTACCAGGTGAAAACAATATTGTCAGTGAGTTTATATGCCTTCCAGATCAGTGGTCTGGCCAGAGTGCTGCATGTGCATTAGTTTTGCCTTACAATGCAGCGAGAGTGCCCATTGCTAGTGTTAATCAAAAATTAAAATTACATTTTTTGTCAATGCTATTTAAAATAAACAGTGCCCTGTAAAATTATTGTAGTGTAAAAACCCTGTAAATCAAACATGACAGGAGCATGTCATATACTTAACCATACCCAGCTCAACCCCTGGAGACGAAAGTAGGAGCTGCCTAACAAGACAAACACTACAGTATATTCCCCTTGGGGCAGGAGATTGCCTCATGTTGGACGGCAAATTATCTTACTATCTAGCTAACGGTAATATGTGTGTAACGTGATTTCTTTGTATTGTTAGAAATGCAGGGTTATTTATCTATTTGAAAAAAAACAAATTAACACTATATTCCTCTTGGGGCAGGAAATACATGATTTTTTTGTGAAAAAAATGACCGGAAAACAAAGGAAGTATCAGGGCAAAATGGTCAACATTGTTTCGGGGATGACAACATTGTCAGGTTCTTTGAGGTAAACAACGCCACAATCTTAGTTTGATCTACATTTGAGTTTCCATTTGCAATGCTGCTTTAGCTATAATGGATATTCCGGTTTCAATTTGGATGAAGCTGATGATGGCTAAGTCTAGTATATTTTGTGAAATATGACACCAGGGTATTCAGACACAATGGCAGGTAAGGACATTTTCACCAAAATATGATTGTCGGTAAAACTATCCCTTTAAGGTCTTCAAACAGTTGTGCAGTTATCGTTCATAACACAGCAACAGTCAGCCATAACAACACTAAACTTCAACACAAAAAAAAAAACCATCTCCCTTTCTTACCCAGTGGTTGTCATGGTAATGGCTGTACGTGGAAATATCCAGTCAAAGATAGGTGTCCAGAATTGTTTAAGTGTGCTGTGATTGGATAAGAGGTGTGGATAACAAATGTCACTCTATTCCCTAAAGAGTACATAGGTTTTTGTTTAAAGGGCTCTGGTCAGAAGTGGTGTACTACAGTATGTAGGGAATAGGGGGTCATTTAGAATGCAGGACAGCAGATGTCTCTGCGCTTGATTGCAGTGCTCTCTGGAGTGCTTGGATCAAGACGGACCCTGCTGTAAATGATTTCCCAGCCTCCCATCAGGTCATCAACAGTAGCTCTGAATGGAAGATGGGGGTGTGAACGACTTTAGCCTGGCACGTCATCTTTTGAAATGCTTGCAGCTGAGCTCCTGGAGGCGAAATGAACTTTAGATGCTTTCTTTATGTCATAGTTCCCACAGTTCAATGCTGATGGCTTCTTATCAAATTGCTTTTCAGAGCGGGATATGTGTCTTTTGTAATATGCGTGACAGACCTAACTCAGACACCCAAGCATGCGCATGCACACACACAATCTGAAGCACAGACACATTCAAAGTCCAGACACGCACGGACACACACCCAGTTAGATAAGTTCACCTAAACAGTGATTTATTTCTCAATATCTTTTCATCCCTCTCCCTCTCCATTTGTACTTTTTTCAAACCTTTTAACCACCCCCACCATTCTGACCATTCTGTCTTCTGCAAATATCCAATTTTCCAAGGACCATATTCAAAGAGAATCTCAGTAGAGTCATGTCCTTTCGTGCCTCAACTTATTTTTCTCCATGATTTTAATAAACAGGCTCAGTAAGTGTCCATTTTAAATCCGCTATATTTCACTTTGTTTAATAATTATTTGTTATGAAGGGACGACTAAAGAAATAATTGGAATGTGTTTGCCTCAGACCCAAACATAGAGAAAATCTTTGAAATGTTGTACTTGTGACACTAGCCACTGTGTCTGTGAACCGTATCTCACTCCTGGCAAGCTTTGCATGGTACTTCAATAAGCAGGCAGTCCCTCCTTAGCTAGCTAGCTGAAGCTTATGATAAAACTATCTGCCACAGAGCGAGACTGCATCCTCTAACATAAACAGCTTGAGAGATAAAATCCCAAATAAAAAAATACTAATACTACTTCGCACTTACTGAGTCTTTAAAAAGCAAACCTATATCTTAGATCAGCACTAGTTCTCTACTCTGAAGAACTTTCTGAATTTGAACACTCTTCTCTCTCCTTTTCTTCTCTTTCTCTCTCTCTCTCTCTCTCTCTCTCTCCATGAAACTGTATCACCCCCTTTATATTCCCCTCTTGGTTTCCTACTTTCCTGACTCCGCCCTTGTTGCCTCTGTGCTGCTCATGTGCCAGGGGACTCTGGGCTGAGTTCATGCCAGGGATCAGAGCGCCTATCCTGGGCTGTGAGAGCTCTGTTAAGCCCCGGCCTAGTTTAGGGATCAAGACCGTCCCTGAGGAGCTCCCAGAGATCAGTTACTTCAGAGGAGACCTTAGATCTGTCATATTTCTGAGTTTTACCTGCTTCATGCTAGTCTCTGTCCTCTAAACCAGTTGTATTGGGAAGGGTGAATGGGGTTAGTGAAGTTAAATAGGAGATAATACGTACATACAGAGGAGGATGAAATAATTTTCAATGTAGCCAGCAGGTGGTTATGCCTAAGTGAAGAATGTCATGTTGAGTAGTTGGCTATAAGCTAGAATGCTGCATGGTTGCCGGACCATGTTGACTACATCTGTTCCAAGGAACCACTCAAAAACTGACAGAAGAGCAGATTTTTCTAGGCAGCCCACCCACACTGTTTTAGATCTAAAAACCGAACCATTACCCATAAGAAAAATCCAAGTTATTCATGCCTCCAGGCATTAATAATCATATTCTTAACTTCAATCTCCTGCATTAAATCGATTTGAGGGCCTGCTTCATTAAACCATTTAACGTTACAACGCTATGCTCATCCATGACATTTTTTTTACTTTTCCTATAAGTAAAAAAGAAAAAAATAGGATAATAAATAATAATAATAAATACCATGAGCCTACCTGC
The DNA here is from genome assembly GCA_016801175.1 of Esox masquinongy. Classification (NCBI taxonomy): domain Eukaryota; kingdom Metazoa; phylum Chordata; class Actinopteri; order Esociformes; family Esocidae; genus Esox; species Esox masquinongy. The sequence goes on along the minus strand of JACXGI010001013.1, from coordinate 60,786 downwards.
TTCACTTTTTGTAGGCTGTGTAACCTCCAAGTCATTCCATAGCAGGATATTTGGGAACGCAGCCCCTGTGTATGACAGATAATTCTCTCATGATAAACTATAATTATATTTCTCCCGTTCTAGTTATGTTAGCTAGACATTTTCACGTGAGCTAAAAAGGCAAGAAAAGTAGAGTCGCTAATTAGGGTGTGGATCAATTAATGCTATTCTCACATGGGGGGACAGGATGCAGGTCTCCACTGTAAGGCATTAGCTATGACTGGTAGGTGTAGGCTTTCACTCGTCAGCTTTCACAAAGCTTTAAGAAGTCCCCTTTCTTCTGATGTGCCTTGTAAATCTGTGTTTCAACACTTTGAAAACATTACCTTGGTTAATGTGTATGTGAGTTACGGTCATGTAGCGCAGACCCTGAAACTATACTGCTACGTTAATCAGTCAGAATCAAATCAAGTCAATTTTTTAATCAGCCATTTTTAGAAGAGCTATGTAGAAACCCTACCTAAAACCCTAAAGAGCAAGTGGTGAAGTTGTAGACAAGGACAGTGTCTTATTAATAAGACAGTGTCTTATTCTGGCTGTAGCTGGTGGAGATTTTAAGAGTATAGGGTCATAAAGCAATTGTTTGAAATTTTTGTTATGATTATGCAATCTTATTTTCAGCATATCTTTTTTGTTCATTGTGGAACAGAAATACTCACCATGGAGTGTATGGTTTGGCTTGGTTGTATAAGAGATTAGTACTTTTGTCATTTACTGCGTCAATCAGTCTGTTTTTAATTCATTAATTTCTTACATAATCTGCATACACTGTAATTATGAGAAAAATACACAAATCTGAGGGAGTGAGAGTTTGTGGCTGTCAGTGTCTGGCACATTTTCAATAGGAAAGAAACCATTTCAATGACTGTCGTTCATTTGGTGTATAATTATTTTTCATGAAATAAGTCATCAAGCTTGTCATGTGACACCAACTGAAAAGATGCTCTTTGGCACCCTATTTATTCTCAACTGTGGTTGCTGGGGCAACAGCTTGATAACAATATTCCTGCATGGTTACAACTCTCTCCCGTTCACAACCGTTCCTCCTTGACAAGATAATTTGCCATACTTTAGAAAAATCTAATTGAAATATTCTTTTTCCCGTCTGACACTTGCTTACTTGCTTGAGGACGTGTTGTTCCTATAAAGCCTAGCCCTTGCTTTGTTCTCATTTGAGTACTAAGTTAATTATACAACCATACATCCAATATTTATTACAATTCTTGCCATTCTTTATATGTCACAATTGGATGCTGTGATTTTTTTGCATTTATTTAACAGAGAACATTGATGAATAACTTTTTAATCAACTGAAAACATGTTGGGTCACACACGGGGTAAATACCTAAAACGCTCTAAATATTAATTACTGTATATCAACTCAAGTCCTGAAATCATACTATTTGATATGCGTGTAAATGAGTGACTTACAGTAGTAAGTTACTACATATATTTTCAGACTTTGTCAAACTGGCATGCTCTATGAAATGAGCTAGAATGCACCTGAAAGAGAACATAAAAGCACATACAGTTAGGTCCGGAAATATTTGGACACTGACACAATTTTCATAATTTTGGCTCTGTATGCCACCACAATGCATTTGAAATGAAACAAGTGCAGACTTCCAGCTTTAATTCAAGGGGTTGAACAAAAATATCGTATGAAACGTTTAGGAATTGCAACCATTTTCATACACAGTCCCCTTATTTCAAAGGCTCAATGTAATTGGACAAATTAACACAAACATAAATAAAATGTTAATTTTTAATACTTTGTCAAGAATCATTTACAGGCAATGACTGCTTGAAGTCTGGAAGGCATGGACATCACCAAACTCTGGGTTTCTGTACTTTGTGATGTTTTGCTAGGCCTTTACTGCAGCTGTCTTCAGTTGTTGTTTGTTTTTCTGTCTTTCTGCCTTAAGTTTTGTCTTCAGCAAGTGAAATGCATGCTTGACCAGGTTGAGATCAAGTGATTGACTCGGCATTTGCATAATATTCCACTTATTTGACTTTAAAAAACTCCTGGGTTGCTTTAGCAATATGTTTTGGGTCATTGTCCTTCTGTAAAGTGAAGCACCGTCCAAAAAACTTTGCTAAATTTGGCTGAATATGAGCCGACAATATATTCCTGTACACTTCAGAATTAATCCGGCTACTTCTGTCTTCTGTCACATCATCAATAAACACTGGTGACCCAGTGCCATTGGAAGCCATGCACGGCCATGCCATCACACTGCCTCCACTGTGTTTTACAGATGATGTGGTATGCTTCGGATCATGAGCCTTCTCCATCCTTTTTTCATCCCATCATTCTGGTACAGGTTGATCTTAGTTTCATCTGTCCAAAGAATGCTGTTCCAGAACTGGGATAGCTTTTTGCCGGACCGCGTAAGCGGAGCCGGCCTAGAGGAGCGAAAGTCTCTTACTGACTGAGTTAGTGACTACCCCTTGTTAAATAGCGTAGTAGTTAGAGACGCGGACTATAGAACAACAGGTCCCATGTTTGACTCCTGTCACAGTTTCTCGGTGTGAATTATGTTCAGCTCACCTAACTTGCAGGATATTTTCGTGTACACCTTTACGGATCATTAGGATCGCTGTTTCCAATTCCGGCTGGATTTTGGTCCTCACCATAGTAGGGGTAGTGGTAGGGGTGGGTAATGGCAAGTACCTTATGATACGATATATATCACGATACACATGTTACGATTCAATACATCACGATTCATCACGATATCACGACTGAATTACGATACTTATTTAAGTGCTAAAGAAAGCCTCAAATAATATTAGGCTATATACTTGAAAGGACAATCTTTAGCTAATCCCCATTAGCAACTCCTAATGAACCTCTAACTTCTAAATTTAGACCCCCTTTAGACCCCAATAGAATTCTAGAATGCTGCTGTTGATTACTGAAAATCCTCAAAATAAATTATAATTTCTCACACATTTCAAACAAACAGACAGAGCACAAAACCAAATTAAAATTACAAGTTAGCTTTGTTTTAAGTTCTAGCCCAAGAGGGCTACTCTTGATGTCATGATTTTGTTTTTGTAATGTACATGCAATGTTCTGGTTTTACAAGCAGTTATGAATAATGAAATCAATTGTTGATGCTTTGCAATCTGGAACCAGAGTTAAATAGCCCTTTTCTTCAATGTTCATGATATATGATTTTTTTTTGTCCCCTACAATACAACGGGTTGAACCGCAAACCCCACAATTGCTCACAAAATCATGCAGAATTTTGTGACTTCTGCCATTTCTCTAGGATTTTCAGCCATGTGTTACCTTTCCTGACTTTACCTCCAGATCGTAATCGGGACGACTCAGGGGAGCCTACTCGTTAGCTCCAGGGCCAGAACAGTTAGCTCCTGAGGTAAAAGCCCAATTGTTTATTTTATCCGCAGCCAAGGAATGAGTTAGACTGTAGTGCATTGAAGTAGTCAATGTTTATTAACTACTTTTCGTAGTGCTAAGCATGGTTTGGGCATATGCGAATTAAGAATATCATGTCAATACAATTTGTAGTAGGCATATAACGGTACGTGTATCCATACCGTACTGTTCGGTACAGGACATTCGTTTTGGTACGCACTGCGATCCGAATGAATATAGACTAGATTTTATATATGCACATTACTTTTTTGTGTGCTGAACTAAAATTCAAAACTCAGTTTCCCCCCGGAGACAGATTTTGGAGCCGTAAATTAGCAACTGAAGTAGCCTAGCACATGTTATGCAGCCTCGTAAATAAATATGGCGAACGCAAACGACAAGCCAGATCTTGAGCACCGTCCCGTATCCTTTAGGTCTCCCGTTTGGAAAAACTTCAAAATAAATTATAAATTATAAATGTATTTTTCCACTGTACCGAAATTGTACCGAACCGTGACTTTTGCGTACTGTTACACCCCTAATATGTAGTGTAACATTCTTCAGTATACTTTACTATACCATTTTAAAATCAGCAGTACATGATCCAAGAATTCTTATACAATATACTTCCATTTACTACAGAATACTAAAGAATTCTCTAAGTATTATTCATGGATTCCACCTTCGTCCCTTGGTGTCATTGGTGCCATGGTAACTAACATTCTATAGAAGTTACAGTCATTGATGACTAGAAGTTGAATTACTAATTTACTTTAAACGGGCTAAGTTCCGTTTAATCTAAATTACATTGTAGGGGCTGCAAAACGGGACAACATTGCTGAAGTAGGCCAATATTCCTTTAAAAAATTATGTATTTTTTCAACCTGATAATTTTGTCAGGAATGGCTAGCAATGCTAATATTAGCTAGCTAAAATTCGGTGAACTCCCCTCAATGTTAACTACCTAGTTAACAGTGTTTTATTGCATCTAAAATCAATCGTGTCAGGAAAAGGAGAATAAATGGTTTAGCTATTTATTATTTACCTTTTTTGGAGATTGAATTGTGTTTTCAAACCATAATAATGCACTTAGACAAAATCTTAATTAACTTCCAATGAGAATGCATTGAGTAGAAATCACATTTGGCCTTCTCAAGAAAAATCTCAAAAAATAAACATTCAAAACTGTGCTGTGACGTATCTTGCAATCCATGAAAAGTATTCTATCGTACTTCTACTGTATACTACAATTTACTGTAGAATTTACTATGAACATCTCTATAAAATACTATCATTTAATTAATTATAATAAATAATGAATAAATATACTTTAAAGTATTTTAAAGTATTTTGTTTATGTGGGTCATTAGTCAGCAGACGTCCATTGCTACGAAACCTTGGGGGTATGTGTGTGTGTTCATGCAAGTAAAAGTGCAAGGTGCAAAAGAGAAATTTGAGAAGGCTGAGTCATTGTGTATGCATCTGAGGCTCTCCAACCACCTGCCGCTCTCTCAATCGATCTTCGAGTTCTGTGAGTCTGTGTCATTTTCTTACCGAGGTACGTCAATCTCACTTTATGGGACGGACTCAGAGCGGGTCCAGATGTGAAGAAATTATATTTGACTGCCAGTCTCTGGTCAGGTTTATCAACTCTGTTATCTATAGAAAGAAACATCAATATTTCAACCCATACAGCTCAATATGCTGCACACACATGAACACACACATGCACATAATAATGTGCACACACGTACTGTATACACACATACTGTACACACGCGATCAAACACACATTCTGTCCTCTTTGCATTGTAATTGTTGTCATCCATCAATGTCGTAGAGTAACACTATCATGTCACTTCAGTTTACTTCTGCAGATTGACTTCATTGCCGGGAATAATAAGTGTGAGGAGGAGTGGGACACCAATTTGTAAGTCAGTGTTGTCCCTGTAGACTCTGGTAGCTAAATGTTTTTACGTTCTTTATCTAATCAACAGCAATAAATTCCATGGCAAATCAGTGCAATGGAGAAAGTCAGTTATGTTTTGCAGATGTTGACACATTTTATTAGGTTTATTTTGCTTACATTTTCTATTCAGTAATTGTTGAGATACTATTTCTTTAATGTGTTTTACTTAACTTGATATGGGCAATTCAGCAGACTTCTGCATAAAAGACAACTTCCAATAAATGCATTCATTTTGCATATTTTTGCCAAATTCTTGTTTCTTAGAGGTAAGCTGAATCGTCAGATGACAACATAAATACTATATTATATGAATATACATTCTTTGGGTGAAATAGTTATTAGTAGCCCCCTTCATAAGAATGCTTGGCTGCATACAAAAACAACAATTATGAAAATGTAAACATTTTCATTATTACGTCAGAGAGGAAAGTCGACCGTTACAGATATGATATTCTCCGCTATGGATGTGACATTGTGCAAAAGTATGTGAAATATATGAAAGGTAATTGTTATTTTTGTATGCAGCCAAGCTTTCTTATGAAGGGGGCTACTAATATTTCACCCAAAGAATATATATTCATAGAATTTTGTATGCTTTTAATATACAAATGTTTCTGGTCTCCAAAAACATACCTGTCCATTTCCGTCACATCCATAACACAAGTATTGTTGTTCTGTTAACATAAAGTGGGATTACTTACATTTTTGTAATTTTGTACCTTGTATCTTCTGTAGGGTTCTACACATATATACATTAAAGTGTTCTTTCTTATCCTTGATAAGTATTTTCAGATTTTGTGTGAAAATGTGTTTTCCATAACACTGGAATTGCCAATATGATTTAGCTTACCTAAATAGTCCCAAAAGTGCAAACCACATCCATTCGGCATGTTGGGTTACACTAAAAACAATTGCACCTAAAGAAATTGACAGAAAGCAAACTTTTTTCAAACCCAGGTCTGCAATGAACAACATATTGTTAACATTAGCATTTACCTTTGAACATATTCTTGAGTTGACAATTCCTGTGACAACCAATATTCCCATGACAACCATAACGGGTCAATGAAATCTCCCCATTGGAGGCAAACTTAACAACAGCAGTGAATGCTTACATCCTCTTAAGAGGCACTGAGGTAGATAAAATGGTAAAAGCATGAAAAGACAAGTGAGAAAGAGGTGGATAGCAGATTTTATAGAGCAACATCATGTTTTTCTCCTGCTGCCTTTTCTTCCAAACCAACTAGCAACCTTCTGATGGGTTTTCCTGTGTTCATTTCCGTTTTGTCTCTTAATGTCTCTCAATTCTGTACTGTTCTCACTCAAATGTACAAATGCAACAGAAGTTTTTCAGAAAAAGTATCAGCTTCCATCTGCAAAACTCTTTCCTCATCATTCCCTACCTGATGGATATCTAATCTTCTTTTGACCAGAGCTCATAGAGCAGTGATTTTGGGCAGACTACGTTTTTGTCTTTCTTGGATAAGATAGATGCCGTGATTCATCATGTGTATAGTTAGCTGGTAGAAAAGTGTCAGCGGAATCGATGGATGCTTGTAGATGTGAAACTGGGCGTATATCCAAAAGTAAAAGGATAAGATCCCCTCATGTCCATATACATCACCAAGTAACATTCATTAACGATAGCTCCCTTGTGGTTTTACATAGGTTCTTATGGCTGTGTGTGTTCTTGCGTGCGCACATTCTTGCATGCGGTTCTGTCAGTTATGCAGTCCAAACTAACCTTTGATGACAGATATGGGCAATTTAATGAGGTAAATGTTTTATTTATATATTTTATTTATTCATTATTTATTGTTTTTTGAACCTGTTCCAAACTTTATTTTGCTGGTCTGAACAGTTCAACGGAAAATCTGCAAATGGCTTCAGTTCAAACCTCTGATTTATGCCCGCTGAGCTGATTGGCTGATAGGGTAGTGTACAGCCCCCCCACTTACCTGTGGCAGGAATAGCCTAGCGGTTAGAGCCTCTGACCAGTAACAATAAGGTTGCTGGATTGAATCCCAATTCGCCCTTATTTCTCCGGGAAGTGGTTACTATGCTCATTGTTACTGACTTTCTAAGGGAGACACTAATGTCTTGATAACAGATTAAATTACAGTCTAAATGTCTAGGTAACTGATGAAATAACAGTCTAAATGTCTAGGTAACTGATGAAATACCAGTCTAAATGTCTAGGTAACTGATGAAATACCAGACCTAATGTTTAAGATATCTGGTGTGTCCCAGATACAAAGGGAATTAGAATTTCCTTTCAAGTTTAACAAATGGGTTCTTCTAGTTGTTGAATGTTGCAATATAGCGCAAAGTTGGAAGATTCAAGTATCAGATGCGTTGATTGCAAAGTGGTTCCTGCAATAGCTCATTAGTGCTGCGTAATCATCAGCTCTCTCTCTGGGCCCAGTTTCACTGCACTTCTGGGCTTAAAGATACATGGTTGATGAGCAGAGGGCCTCCCTCTCTTTGTGTTTAATTAATTCATCCTTACTCCCATGGCTCATTCAGATGAACTCAATGCATCGTTTCTGACAGAGAGGTCATACATGTTTGTCAGGGATGAACAGGAGTGCACGTGGAAAGCCTTCCTGGTGGAATTCATTCTAAAATACACAGCTCCCATGGTTTTCCCCATCTATGTACAGTTTGGCCTCTGTAAAATATTGACTCATAGTTGAATGCCCTGGGCTATTGTATGTGAGAGGTGTTTTGTGTGTGTATGTGAGAGGTGTTGTGTGTGTGTGTGTGTGTGTGTGTGTGTGTGTGTGTGTGTGTGTGTGTGTAGTCTCTGTGGCCATGAGTATAATGGCATTACTTTGCACCTGCAGTGCCGGTCTAAACAGTCCAAATGTCACGCTCGCAGTCAGTCTTCCTCCTACTACTCCTCATCCTCTAATCTCTGCCATTCGTTGATCCTCACCCTGGCCACTAACTGTATCACCTCGACACCCACACACCATGACACACCACAAGACGTAGTCTCTTCCCATGTGAGGTTTGGTGAAAAATTAAGAAAAACCTATTTTGCCTTTTTACCTAGCCCCAGCCCACTTTAGAAATGCAGCATTTGCTTCGGCGAGGGTGGTGCACCTCAGATATGTGGTTCTCTCTTTCCATCTCTATCTCTCACCCTTACAGACTCTTCAGACAAACTGTACCAGCTCTGTCTGTCTCTGTCAGTTTCTCTCTGTCTGTCTCTCTGTCTCTTTCCATCTCTATCTCTCACCCTTACAGACTCTTCAGACAAACTGTACCAGCTCTGTCTGTCTCTGTCAGTTTCTCTCTGTCTGTCTCTCTGTCTCTTTCCATCTCTATCTTTCCCCCTTACAGACTCTTCAGACATACTGTACCTGGTCTGTTTGTCTCAATCAATTTATCTCAATCTGTCTTGTCTCTATCAGTCTCCATCTCCATCTCTCACCCTTACAGACTCTTCAGACAAACCGTACCAGCTCTGTTTATCTAATAGTCTCTCTCCTCTGTCTGTCTCTATAAGTCTCTGTTTTTCTGTCACTATCTGCCTCTGTCTCTCTATCGGCCTCTCTCTTTCTGTCTCTTTCAGTCTCTCTTTCTCTATAAGCCTCTCTCTTTCTGCTTTCTGTCTCCATCAGTCTCTTTCGGTGTCTGTAAGTCTCTTTCTGTCTCTAAAAGTCTCTTTTCATCGGTCTCTATTAATCTCTCTCTTTCTGTCTCTACCAGTCTTGCTATCTGTCTACCAGTTTGTCTATCTTTGTCATTCTCTCTGTGCGTCTCTTCAGGTCTCTGTCTGTCTCTGTCTGTCTCTGTCAGTCCCTTTAATTCTGTCTCTATCATATTCTTTCTTTCCTCCTGTCAATCTTTTGTGAATCCCCAAATGTTTTCCTTTCTCTCTCCCTACCTCCAATTCCTGGTCACACAATCTGTGGTCAGCCTTACCCCTGTTCCCCTCTCCTCACCATGTCTGCCCGCCCCCCCCGTCCCCCCGTCCCTGGGAAACATGGTCTGAATGTTAATGCCGCGAACACAGAAATGAACAGAGAGATTGATAGAGAGAAAGATAGAGAGAGTGGTATAAACAGTGTGAGAGAAACAGAGTGAAAAGCTGTTCTGATGTCCCTGCCTTATTTTACCTTGATCAAAGAAAGATGTGTTGATTGGAGGGATTCAGCTTTTATAGCACCAGGGTATCAGTGCTCTGTAGTGAAGTGCTTTATTAAAAATGTGCATTAAAGAGGCACACATTTGGGAAAAAGCCATATTCTTGTCACAGCTCAAATATTACTGGTCATATTGCATTGTGTCTGGGTCACAGCATGCAGGCTTGTGCATGGTTATGACATACAGTATATTATAAAACCATGACACGTTACACGTGAGTTTTAAGTCTGGTAACAATGCTTGCCTTTCTGACATATTCAGAAATTCAGAAAAAAAAAACTTTTTCAGGTAGTGTTCTCTTCACATCTCTTATAACAAATCACAAGCTTGGGTAGGTAGTGCTGAAACTTGTGCTTACTTTCATCGTCACTTTCCTACAGTATGTTTAATTTCCAGTAAAGGAAAATGGCAACCGATACTCTGTTGGTCAGTGTTTCTGATTCTAGTGATCAGTATGCAGACAGGCAGCAGTGTGTTGTATTATCCTATTTGTGTGTCTATTCTGGAGGACTGTGTGACAGGTGTGGGTGGAGGTTGACAAGAGGAGGACAAAGGGAGAAGCCAGTGATGTGGTAGACTATGTCTCATTAATTGAGCCACTAAGCCAGTCGCATGGAGGTAACAGATGTCTAGGTTGGTCTGTAGTCTGCAGCACCATGGCGTGAGGAAATCACAGAGCAGCAGAATACACATACACAACTACCTTCACTCACACATTGTGGGGCCTAATCAACACACACGGGCGTCTTTTCTCTCTTACAATGACACATGCAAACAGACTGCAATCAACACCCAAAAAAACCTACACACTCACCACCCACACACTCATAACGTTATAACGAGCACCAGAGCCTCTGAACCACTAGTGGTCCTGTACTTACACAGCATGTTACCTCATCATGGGCACTGATTTCAAATGAACAAAAATAGACGAGAGAGAGAGAGAGAGATTGGGTTTTCAAAGCCCAACTGAGAACTCCTATTTCCTTCAGTCAGGTAGGATGCGTTGCAGATACAGCTGTTAGATTACTCTATTTGGTGTCTGTATGGGTGCACGGCACAGGGTCCATATGAGGATGGCCGCACTCTGCATAAGTTAGAGATCAAGGGTTTCAACCTATTTTCACCAGGGCCTCCTATTTGACATTCAATAACATTTAGGGGTTTCAACCTTTCTCCAGCACGGCCCACTATTTTACATTTGATAAAATTAAAATAATTAAAATTTGAATATTTGCAGTAATATCAGAAAATGTGCATAGTATCACATTTATTCACCAAGAAGTAGTTTGGGTGCATACAAAAGGGCATCCTAAAATGCTGAATTTCTGTTAGTGAAATGGAAAAGCTGCACTCTCCTTTTCCACTTGTTTCATTAAGATATTCCTCTGTCATTTCTTGGTTGCTGACATTTACTTAGCTCAGTTCTGTTCAAGCTAGACAAGAAGCACTTAATAGTGTAGGGAATCATTGTGCCATCTAAATAGCTTTTTTATATACAGCTCTGGAAAAAATTAAGAGACCACTGCAAAATTATCAGTTTCTCTGGTTTTACTATTCATAGGTATGTGTTTGAGTAAAATGAACAGTTTTGTTTTATTCTACAAACTACTGACAACATTATTCCAAATAAAAATATTGTTATTTAGAGTATTTATTTGTAGAAAATAACAACTGGTCAAAATAACCAAAAAAAGATGCATTGTTTTCAGACCTCAAATAACACAAAGAAAACAAATTCATATTCATTTTTCAACAACAAAATACTAATGTTTTAACTTAACCCTAACCCAACATTGCTGTCGGGTGACTTTATGCCACTTCTGGCACAAAAATTCAAGTAGCTCGGCTTTATTTGATGGCTTGTGACCATCCATCTTCCTCTTGATCAAATTCCAGAGGTTTTCAATGGGGTTCAGGTCTGGAGATTGGGCTGGCCATGACAGGGTCTTGATCTGGTGGTCCTCCATCCACACCTTGATTGACCTGGCTGTGTGGCATGGCAGTGTCGACTTCAGCCCTGCCCTTAGGAGCCTGTTTCGAACCGTCCTCGCCATGCACTTCACCCCAGCTGCTGTTTGCCATTCTTTTTGTAGGTCACTTGATGTCATCCTACGGTTGTTGAGTGACATTTGAATGAGTTGATGGTCAGCTCGGTTGGTGGACAGTCATTTTCGCCCTCTGCCAGTCTGTAGCTCTGTTGTCCCCAATGTCTGTTGCTTGACCTTGTTCTTATGAACCACCGTCATTGAAATTTTCAGGATGGAAGCAACCACACTGTATCCGTCTGCCAGTAAAGCCAGAATTTAACCCTTCTTTTCCTCACTCAAAGCTTTTCTTTTCAACTCTTTTGTCATGCTGAATAGTTATTTTTTTATTCAAAATACATTTGAGGTACTACTTGCACAGTTTTTGCCATCCAGCTGGTTTTATTGCAAGAGGATAGTGATGACCACAACAGTGGTTTTTATACTTTTCCTTGTTAAATTAGATTTGGTTCAGGTAATCACCTAATCAGTACCTCATTAAGTAAAATGAGGTGTGCCTGTGTTGGAATTTAACAGACACTGGAATGGAATGGCTGCCATACATGTAGAGATGCTGATTTAAGACAAATTAGGAGTGGTCTCTTTGCTGTATCATGTATGAGCTGTATCATGTATGATTTAAAATCCAAAAATTTAATGCTTTGTGAGTTGGTTGCAGTGGAGGTTCTAGCTTGTATGGCTCTCTGGGCAAACCCCTGTTCAGTGCCCCCCCATATAAATATATACAAAAATAAGACTCATAAATATCAAAAAGAAGTAGCAAAGACTAATAGAAAGTTAGGTCCGGAAATATTTGGACACTGACACAATTGTCATCATTTTTGCTCTGTACGCCACCACAATGGATTTGAAATGAAACAACCTAGATGCAATTGAAGTGCACACTTTCAGTTTTAATTCAAGGGGTTGAACAAAAATATTGTCTGAAACGTTTAGGAATTGCAACCATTTTCATACACAGTCCCCTTATTTCAGGGGCTCAAATTTAATTGGACAAATTAACACAATCATTAAAAAAAAATCATTTCTAATACTTCGTCGAGAATCCTTTGCAGGCAATGACTGTTTGAAGTCTGGAATGCATGGACATCACCAAACGTTGGGTTTCCTCCAATGTGATGCTTTGCCAGGCCTTTACTGCAGCTGTCTTCAATTGTTGTTTTTATGCCTTAGGTTTTGTCTTCAGCAAGTGAAATGCATGCTAGATCGGGTTGAGATAAGGTGATTGATTTTTCCACTTCTTTGACTTAAAAAAACTCCTGGGTTGCTTTCGCAGTATGTTTTGGGTCATTGTCCATCTGTAAAGTGAAGTGCCATCCAATCAACTTTAATGAATTTGGCTGAATCTGAGCAGACAATATATCCCTATACAGTTCAGAATTCATCCGGCTGCTACTGTCTTTCGTCACATCATCAATAGACACTGGTGACCCAGTGCCATTGGAAGCCATGCATGCCCATGCCATCACACTGCCTCCACCGTGTTTTACAGTTGATGTGGTCTGCTTCGGATCATGAGCCGTTCCAAGCCTTCATCATACTTTTTTCATCACATCATTATTGTACAGGTTGATCTTAGTTTCATCTGTCCCAAGAACACTGTTCCAGAACTGGGCTGGCATTTTTAGATGTTTTTTGGCGAAGTCTAATCTGGCCTTTCTATTCTTGAGGCTTGCACCTTGTGCTGAACCCTCTGTATTTGCTCTCGTGAAGTCTTCTCTTTATGGTACACTTGGATACTGATATACCTACCTCCTGGAGAGTGTTCTTCACTTGGCTGGATGTTGTGAATGGGTTTTTCTTTGCAATGGAAAGGATCCTACAATCATCCACCACTGTTGTCTTCCGTGGACAGCCAGGCCTTTTTGTGTTGCGGAGCTCACCAGTGCGTTCTTTTTTTCTCAGAATGTACCAAACTGTTGATTTTGCCACTCCTAATGTTCCTTCTATCTCTCTGATAGATTTTTTTTTACAGCCTAAGGATGGCCTGTTTCACTTGCATTGAGAGCTCCTTTGACGGCATGTTGTGGGTTCACAGCAACAGCTTCCAACTGCAAATGCCACACCTGGAATCAACTCCAGACCTTTTATCCGCTTAATTGATGAAGAAATAAAGAAGGAATAGCCCACAACTGTCTATGAAACAGCTTTTGAGTCAATTGTCCAATTACTTTTGGTTCCTTGAAAAAGAGGGAGCTACCTATTAAAGAGCTGTAATTCCTAAACCCTTCTTCCAATTTGGATGTGAATACCCTCAAATTATAGCTGAGAGACTGCACCTTAAGCCCATATTCATTATTTAACTGTAACTTGAATATATTTTGGTAAACAGCCAAATAACAAAACTTGTGTCAGTGTCCAATTATTTCCGGACCTAATTGTATGTGCCGTCGCAGGAAGGTTTTCTGTATCTCCCAATACATTCTAAAGAGCATGGAGGAGATACCAGGAGACGGGCTGTAACATGAGCTGGACAGGGCCGTAAAAAGGCAACAACCCAGCAGCAGGACCGGTATCTGCTCTTGTGTGAGGAGAAACAGGAGGAGCACTGCCAGAGCCCCACAAAATATCCTCCAGCAGGCAACTGGTGTGTCTGTTTCTGACCAAACTGTCAGAAACAGACAACATGAGGGCCCAACGTCCTCTAGTGGGACCTTTGCTAACAGCCCAGCACTGTGCAGCTCGATTGGCTTTCGCCAGAGAACACCAGAATTGGCAGGTCTGCCATTGGCAACCCGTTCTCTTCACAGATGGGAGCAGGTTTACACTGAGTACATTTGACAAACGTGAAAGAGTCTGGAGATGCTGTGGTGAACGTTATGCTGCCTGCAACATCATCCAGCATGACCGGTTTGGCAGTGGGTCAGTGATGGTCTGGGGAGGCATATCCTTGGAGGGTCACACAGACCTCCACGTCCTAGCCAACAGTGTCCTGTCTGCTGTTAGGTACTGGGATGAAATCCTCAGACCCATCGTCCGACATTACGCCGGTGCAGTGGGCCCTGGGTTCCTCCTGGTGCAGAACAATGCCCGGCCTCATGTGACCAGAGTGTGTTGGCAGTTCCTGAATGATGAAAACATTGATGCCAATGACTGGCCCTCACGTTCCGCAGACCTGAATCCAATTAAGAACCTCTGGGACGTTATGTATCTGTGTATCCGCCAACGCCAAGTAGCCCCACAGACTGTCCAGGAGCTCACTGATGCCCTGATCCAGGTCTGGGAGGTGATCCCCCAGGACACCAGACGTTGTTGGGAGTGCATACAGGCACGTGGGGGCCATACACTTTACGGAGTCACATTATGAGGTGCCGTGATGAAATTCACGCAAGTTGGACCAGCCTGTGAATCGTTTACTGTGATTTTCGGTGTGAATTTGAATCCAGTCCTCAATCAGTTGGTGTTTTTGGTTTCTGTTGTCCGTCGTCATTTTGTTCTCAGCGACTGTTGTCCGTCGTCATTTTGTTCTCAGCAAAATACACAATGTTCAGTAAAGAGTTTGATCTTTAATATATTTCGTTCATCAAAACACGATGTGTGACTTAAGTGTTCCCTTAATTGTTTTGAACAGTGTATTATTCTTAACGTTTTCGCACAAACCAGAACAATATGTCTGTGAAACTATGTGTACACAGTATTATGAATGAATTGTGGTTAATTTGGTAGGATTTCAAAGTGTATCTGATTTTACTAATTGCATTGGAACTGTACAAAGTTAGAAGTACGCTATTTGATAGATTCCCCCGCTCCCCCTACCTCAGGCTTCCAGTGGGGAGACCTTCCCATCCCGTACTTCTGAGTAGGAGACCTTCCCAGGCAGTAATCTGCATGCCTCACAGACTAGAATCAGGGCGCATACTCCAACAAGGTTAATTGACCTACAGTCCAACACAGTGACATGCTATCCTTTACTTGACGTGCAAATGAGCGATAGAAAACCAATCGAGCAAATGTCACCATTCCGATATTTTTTGCGCGGGTGCCTCGTGCCTCCCCCAGCAAGACGCTTGACCGTACCCAAATCTGCTGCTGGTTGGTCATACATAGAGTACCAGTCAAAAGCTTGGACACACCCATTCAAGTGACTCTCCACAATACGGTAGATGACATATAGACATAGTGAACAACCAGTCAGAAACAAGAAGGTCAGAAAAAGGCACATCATCTATGGCTTGTTGTCGCCTTGTTTCTCTACTCCAGCGGTTTCTGACCAGGACTAGTAGGACTGTCTCTGCCAATATTTGTTATTCTTTCTCTCTGTTTCATTCTCGATCCTCCAACCCATCACTCCCCTAGAGAGTTGGGAAACACTGCTCTAGTCATTCACTTAAATGTATTTATAAAGCCCATTTTACATAACTGACTGTCAAGTCCAGTTTAAGTGTCACATTTGATCATATTTAGCTGAGTAACGTAGTAGTAATGCTTTGTTTTGGCACCTGTGAGTGATTTTTTGATTTAGTGCCCCACTGTCTGGTCAATAACATTGATAACAGCTTCGTAAAGTTGTAGACAGAAATATTGTGGTTGATCGATTCCTTCACTGAGCAAAGCATCACTGAGCAAAGCATCACTGAGCAAAGCATCGTAGAGAAATATTGTTGGACTTGTAATATAATAGCCTTTGTAGGGACTTGGTGAGGTTTTGCTTTGTTGTGGGTCGTGGGTGCTTGTAAGACCATTGTGCTTATTTAGTTGATATTTAATTTAGTTCCCAGACACTTCAAGTCGGTCTGATGGACCCCTAACGTAGCTTATAAGAATACCTCAAGAAATCAATGGCTTGATAGCCATTGACTCAATCTCATATACATTTTAAAAACATGGACATTTCAGAAGACATTTGATGCAATGAGTGTGAGAACTGCATAGAGTAACAGCAATAAAGTATACATAGTGAATTTGTTTGAGAAAGCTTGTCTGCTATTCATTTATTGTACTTCATCGTTGTGCTGGCTCTAGCCTTTTGCGGGTGCTAAGTTGAATTTGATTTGGAGCCCCCTCAAACTAGCGGTCTCTAGTTTTCTGGGCCCTGTAGTGACCGCTTATGTCGCTTATGCCTAGAACTGGCTCTGCTGGATTGCATAGCCATGATGATTCAAATTTTAACATGGCTAATAACTTTAAAAGACTAATTATTGTTTTGTCTAAATTGCACTAGGAAGTTGTAAAAATGCTGAAATTGCTAGTGTCAAAATGTGGTCAAATATTAAGTAAAAAACAACATCTCAATCATCACATAATCAAAATAATTTAGAGAGATGACACAGTTGGCAAGCGATGCTAACATTAGCTAGCTCATTTGTGCATGTCCCAGCAATCTGCTGTAGCTACATAGCTTATGATATACTGCATCTAAAATAAATTTGGTGAAATGAAAATGGTGACAAATGGTTTAGCTAATAGCTAATTATTTTACTTTTTTAGATATGTCATCGTGATTTCAAGACACAGTAAGGATCTTTATACCAAAATCATCCACCCTTATGGAGGATGGGCTGAATAGTATGCTCATTTGGACAACCCTCAAACAGTACAATATGCAACATAAAGAGACATTTTTGCTTGCTTGACAACTGGTTATGCTAAAAGTGTAGTCTACCGGGCAATGCCAACAATGTGTTCCGTAGCGAAAACGTTGTAGCTATGGTTACAATTATATGGTTACGTAGACCTTTTTTTTCCACTCTATGCAGCCATTAGACTGATGTAATGCATTCATAATTTGTCTTGACTTGATCATACTTAACAGCAAAATACAGTGCCCTCCTTAATTATTGGAACAATAAAGTCAAAATTTCTATTTTTGCTGTTCACTCAAGGCAAATGAAAATATGATTAAAGGGATAGTTCGTCCAAAAATTATATTTTTCTAAAAATTCACTTACCAAAAGTTATTCCAGAATGCACATATAGTAGAGTCGTTTTTTCCAACCATCCATTATTCAGCTCTGTCCCAGGCTGAAATTAGCATTCTTAGCATCGTCCAAGTTCATGAATGAAAACTGTTCGTCCCACTACAGCAAGTACCCACCGCCACTTTCTGCCAATGTCCGGCCATATTGCCATTTGGAGGCACACTTTGCAGTATTGTTATTTGCTAAAATTTTGACAAAAGCACTGAATTTGCTGCAACATCAACCTAAACATGTCAAGTCGTGACATTTTCTGACCTTCCCCCTCCTTGTTAAATTAACCAAAACTGGAAAACGTTTTAGTTTAAATGTTAAGAAAACATCCTCCTCATCACATCCCTAATATACATCCTTGCTTGTGACAATCTCATTAAAAAGGTGTGCCAACTGCAAATGTGTTTCAGGGTAATTCCTCTACTATGCTCTATTTTATATTAGGCCTGCATTAGAGTTTAGGATTAGGCTGCACCATGTATACACTTTAGATGTATCGTAAATGAAACTTGAGACAGTGAAACAATAATATACATGTTACGTTTCCATAACAACATGACAGCATTGAGCGGAAGCTGTGGTCAACTGGTTAACTCAGTTACACAATCTTTCAAAAAGACCTCAGCAACAAACTGAGGAAAAACAGTGTGCTGGCCAAGCGTCTCTCTGAACATCCAGGAATAACAGATCAAATATTTCTACAATCTAGGTCTCCAATGACATCTTATTTACTACTTCTGACCTTTCTGAATCCAGTCAGTAAATGCGGTTAAGTTTGTTTGGCACTGCCATTTCCACTACAACAATGGCGGGTCAACAATGGTGATTCTACTATGTAATTTCTATGATGCCTTACTGGACAGAAGAGCAATCGTTACAAGAATATTGAGTTCCCAACTCCAACCTTGTGTGTGGAAGACATCATTCCTGATTTGAGCTTTTTCCCTGCCTCCCTACAGCGGGTTCTATAATTGGCTCCTCCTCGCTGATAGAGCCCTATTGTTTTTCACCTTATCACTGCAGAAGCTCCTAATCTCACAGTAAACCACAGTGTATTGTTTTTGTGCAAAGCAAAACATTTTTGATAGGATGCAGATTTCCTCACACGTTGTGGGATGTGGCCCGGTTAGTAAAGTTGTGTATGAGGCATTCTTGTCCTCGAATATGTCCCCATCTGTGTTGTCAAGGCAGTCCTTTAGCTCCCCAATTTGGGGAGGGTAGGGGCAGTATGGTATGCTCTTTTAATAGTGTTGTACACATGGTCTAGGGTTGTGTCATGTCTTGTTAGACATTTCACTAACTTTAATCAGGTTATATATAGTTTATGGCTTATGTGGTTAAAAACAGCTTATGTGGTTAAAACCTTCTGACCGTCAATGTAGGGTTTATGTGCTTATAATCTCAGTGATCTTGTCATGTAGTGGCTGTTGGGCTTTGGTAGCGAAGGCATCTGTCAGGCTATTAATATAATAAAAAAATGTCTTTAAAACTGGCAAATGTTGGCAATATAATTAACATTACTTAAAATAACATTGTTTTAGGTTTTCTTCAGACATCATTGCATTTGTGATAGACCCTGCAGAGTAGGCTGTGGGCTGCGTGTTTTTACCTTGATGCTGTAACTCTTCTCTGCTGTTTAATAAACAAAAGAAACACAATAACTACTGAGCCTGCGGCAGCCTTCTGTGTTTCTTTTTATGCCAATCTCAGATTCAATAGCCCCATAGTCGGCAGTCCAGAATGCTGAGTAACAAATTTACTTTGTTGTAGCTTCACTCTATTTGGTTTATCATGGATCTGGACATTGGTCAGTTTTCAGCAAGGAGAATAAAAGAGGCATTTGGGGCGAGAGAAAGACTGCATTCATGTTTGCATGTGTGTGTGATTGAGTAAAAAATACAGAAAAAAACAGACTTGTAAATAAAATTGTAGCTTGTCAATCTAAATCACTTTAATCAAAACCAGACAGTTATTTTCTAGTTTGGCATACAGTATCCATCATAAAGGACTTATTTACTGAAAAGTCTGTCTGATCTTTCACAGCAAAGCAGTTTGTTTGTGTATGTGTGCCAGGAATTTCTCTACTATCCTTCCTCTTGTTTGAGGGTGTATGAAATTAAAGACCTAGTCATTATCACAGAGCGACAGTCATGTTTTATGCTTGGGAGTTTAATTGGATTTAGGTGACACTCACACAGATACTTGCAAACAGTTAAGCCCCTGCTTATGTAGGCATTAAATGCATCTTATTGTTTGAACCACTGGCATTGGTTTCTCAACACAATCCTCCTACTTACCTACAGATTCAAATAAGGCTGGAAATTGCACCTCAACATACTATATTATCACGATACTTAGGTGCCAATACGATATTTATTGTGATTCTCACGAGTCTTGAAATTCTGTATATGTATCGCGATTCAATATTGTTTTCGTTTTATTAGACCATGCTAAACAGTTTAATAATACTTTCATAAACAATATTCTACCAAAAACATTGAATACTAATGTTAAACCTTAAAAAACTTATATTACTAGAATTTCATGTTATTTCATGTGAAAAATGAACATGACAAGATTACATTTTATATACAGTATTTGTAAATTGCCTCAACTTAAAGCTGACAATCAGTGCTTTAACCTCATAGATATTTTGTCATTTTAAATTTAATGTGTTGGTGTACAGAGCCAGCACAACAAATACTTAAGGATTTTACAGCTGCAGTGGATAATGTTTAGCCTAAATCTCAAGCTCAAAATATAAAATATCAACAAAAAGATTGTTCAGTGGCAGAATAATTAATGGGAGTTGAAATTAGCCTTCTCAGCAACCGAAAATTTAAAAGCATAAACAGTTACAACACTACTGATTATTATTTTATGAAAATGCCGAAATTGGCTTGCAAAGTTGGAAGACATTGTATCCGAAGAAGAGACCAGTGCATACTCATCAATAAAATAAGTAATTAAATGTAGTGGACCTAGTGATTGCCTAGTTATCAAATGTCATTAGATTTTATTCTTCAAATGGTGGTTTCACATGGATTTGATACTGGATATTATTAATTTAGAAGACAATTGTGCGTAAGCCGGGAAGACAGCAGTTGATTGACAACTAGATGACACCATCACATTTCATTCAGTTTATGATAAATGTTATATGAAAAGTGTTTAGGATTGTAGGCCCACTTGGTTCGCAGAGATCATGCAGTAGGTTAGTCTACTAAATTAATAGGGATTATAAGGTATATAAACACATGATTATCTGTTCTTTAAGGCTACCAAAGTTCACCTTCCAAAGGAGATCCTTGAGCTTTGACAGGTATTACTTATGATAACTTCAGTCTTCAGATCTAGCAAAATGTATTTACAGTATATGTTGCTAATGAAATTTCAGAACTAAACCAACCAGTAGGTCTCAGTGTCTTCTAGATGCCGTTAAGGTTAAACCACTTGGTCTTGGTTGTTTATTTGAAAGTAACTTTTGCATAGAAGGGCATATTTCAGATTGCATGTTTCGCCAAAATGTGTGTGTACATTGGTATGCTCTCTCTGAGGAAGTGATCTAATTAGTGAAATGGAGCTCTGCCACCTGCTGTCCTAATGTCACCAGGATGCCGAGAGGCCAACCCTGAAGAAAAGTATGAATATTTAACAACACCTACTGGAGAGGGAGTGGTAGATCAGCCATGAGCGGGCAGAAATTATCTGTCTGTAAACCATGTATATTAGCATTATGTCAACACTTTTTTTTTTTTTTAAATGCATACCCACGGCCCCAAACTTCCACCTCACACAGACAGACATCCACAATAAAACCAAAAAGTATCACCGACTGCGCCGACCACAGCACCGCGATCTGCGGTAGGCACCGGGGCCCACAACCTGGGACAAATATATTAGCCTACGAATCGGTGGAATGCCAGACTCAAGGGGGAACATAAGTCTGTATGAATAAGCCTGTACCTTAGTTCCCTTGGCCATCACAGGCCTGCAGAGCAGTGTTCCTCCTCATTAATATATTTTGTTATATTCACAGCCTTCTTCACTGGCCTTAAATGGAAAATATACAGAACCATGCATGGTGAGTGAGTGACTACCCCTTGTTAAATAGTGGTGTTTAGAGACGCAGCCTGCCATGCAAGCGGCCAGTGTTTGAGCGTCCCCCGCAGACATTACAAATTCTTCACTGGCTACAACCTTCAGTAGCTACGTTAAAGAAAGTCTAAAATAAAACTGTTTGCATTTATATTGCGACTATTTCTGGTGGATTTTCAAAGTATATATCCGAGTATGCTTTTTGGGGTAATAGCATATAGATCACAACCCCTTGTGCAGTAAAAGAGGATTTCCAGTAAAAGATGGGTTTCCACGATTCTCTCGTCTTTTCACTTGACGAAATAGTCAGTTATCTTCACCTATATTGATAGTTATTTTATCAACGTCATTCACGAATGAAAGAAAAACTAATGTTGTTGTGCCATGAAATGAAATTGCTTTGGCAGTGTAAAGTTCATCTTCAGTCTCGCTAGAAATTGCTCAATTTCTTAATGACTATTCTAAGTCGTAAGTAGATATTAGTAGGCTGATTACTGGCTAATAGAAGCTATACAGTTCATAGATGCTATTTGTAGTGAAAGTAAACTTAATAAGAAACATTAGTCAGTTCAACACAATGATTAATGACCTGCGTGAAGTTAGCCCCCCACCCAACGCAAAACATCGGCAAAATAGGCTAAATCGTTTGTGCTCTGTTTGTGCTGTCAAAATTTTCGTTTGTGCTGCTATCATTTTGTAGATATTAAAGAATATTTTATAGGTCATCTTGAGGTCACTCAGCCCCCAACATCCTCCGAAATCAAGGAAAATAGTCTTGTTTGTTTGTGCTTCGTTTGTGCCGGTTTGTGTCGTTAAAGTTTTCGTTTGTGCTGCTTCGGTATTTTATATACTAGACATTTAATTACTGGTGATGACGTCAGTCAGCCCCCCAACATGCTCAAAATTTAGTCAAAATAGGCTCATTCATTTGTGCTGGTTTGTGCTGTTAAAATGTTCATTTGTGCTGCTTTGGTATTTTATATATTAGACATTTTATTATTGGTGATGACGTCACTCAGCCCCCCAACATGCTCCAAATTGAGTCAAAATAGGCACATTCGTTTGTGCTTCGTTTGTGCTGGTTTGTGCAGTTAAAATTTTCGTTTGAGCTTCATCTGTGTTTTTAATATTAGAAATTTAATTATAGGCTATGACGTCACTCAGCCCCCCAACATGCTCCAAATTCAACCAAAATAGTCTCCTTTGTTTGTGCTTTGTTTGTGCTGGTTTATGCTGTTAAATTTTTTATTTGTGCTGATGCAGCGTTTTAGATATTAGACATTTAATTTGGGGTGTCACCAGCCCCACAACCTGCTTCAAACTGCTTCAAAATAGGCTCAATCATTTATGCTCCATTTGTGCCGGTGAAAGGTTTGTTTGTGCTGCTACAGGTTTTGGTACATAACCTACATTCCTACTGGATAGCGCACTGGCTTTACTCTCTTTCCACTATAGCTCTGTCACTATCGGTAAGAAAACAGTCACAAAAACAAAGCTTTATCGGCACAAAAGGAGCACAAATGATTGAGCCTATTTTGAGTGAATTTGACATATAAAATATTATTTTATCTAAAAAATGATAGCAGCACAAACAAACATTTTACCGCACAAACCAGCACGAACGATTAAGCCTATTTTGCCGTAGCTTTGCGCTGGATGGGGGACCATCTTTACACAGGGAAAATACCTTTCATCGCCTTTGCTCCAGTTGTGCTGCTGTCATTTTTAGATATTAGTCCTAAAAAATATTTTATAGATAATTCCGAGGTCACTCAGCCCCCCAAATCCTCCAAATTCGCCCATAAAAACGTGTTTGTTTGTGCTTCGTTTGTGCTGGTTTGTGCCGTTACAAGTTTTGTTTGGGCTGCTTCAGTGTTTTAAATATTAGACATTTAATTATAGGGTATGGTGTCACCAGCCACCAACATGCTCAAAATTCCATCGAAATAGGCTCAATCGTTTGTGCTCTGTTTGTGCTGGTTTGTGCGTTTAAAAGTTTCGTTTGTGCTGATGCAGCGTTTTATATATTAGACATTTAATTTTAGGTCACCAGCCACCGAACCTGCTCCAAACTGCCTCAAAATAGACTCAATCGTTTGTGCTCCGTTTGTGCCGCTAAAATTTTGTTTGTGCTGCTATAGTTTTTGGAAAATAATCTACATTCCTACTGGATAGTTCATGGCTTTACTCTTTTCACTAGCCCAATAGCTCTGCTATAGCTCTGTCATTATCCGTAAGAAAGACAGCCGCAAAAACAAAACTTTTACCGACCCAAACGGAGCACAAACGATTGAGCCTATTTTGAGTGAATTTGAGCTATAAAATATTTTTTAATATCTAAAAGATGAAAGCAGCATAAAAATTGTAAGGGCACAAACCAGCACAAACGATTAAGCCTCTTTGCTCAAGTTTTGCGTTGGGTGGGGACCCAAAGCATTTTTACGCAGGTAAAATACCTTTAATCGTTTGTGCTCCATTTATGCTGCTGTCAGTTTTTAGATATTAGTCCTAAAGAATATTTTATAGATCATTCCAAGGTCACTCAGCCCTCCAACATGCTACAAATTCACTCAAAATGTGCTCAATCGTTTGTGTTCCATTTGTGCCGGTTAAAATAACGTTTTTGCGACTTTCTTACCAAAACAGTTGAAGTAATGACAGAGCTATAGTGGAGAGTAAAGCCAATGCGCTATCCAGTAGAAAAGTAGGTTATGTACCAGAAACTGTAGAAGCACAAACGACTGAGCCTATTTTGAGTCAACCTGGAGCAGGTTGGGGCGGCTGGCACAAGCAAAACTTTTAACGCACAAACGAAGCACAAACAAACAAGACTATTTCGGGTGAACTTGAAGTATGTCGGGGGGCTGAGTGATCTCAGAATGACCAGTGAAATATTCTTTAATGTCTAAAAAATGATAGCAGCACAAACGAAAATTTTAACAGGACAAACCAGCACAAACGGACCACAAATGATTGAGCCTGTTTTGAGTCAATTTGGAGCATGTTGTGGGGGTGGTGACACCATACTCTATAATAAAATGTCTAATATATAAAACACTGCATCAGCACAAACAAAACTTTTAACGGCACAAACCAGCACAAAGGAAGCACAAACAAAGGAGTCTATTTTGGTTGAATTTGGAGCATGTTGGGAGGCTGAGTGCCGTCATCACCAGTAATTAAATGTCTAATATATAAAATACCGAAGTAGCACAAACGAACATTTTAACAGCACAAACCGGCACAAATGAAGCACAAACAAACAAGACTATTTTGATTGATTTTGGAGGATGTTGGGGGGCTGAGTGACCTCAGAATGACCTACACTATTTTATTTAATATCTAAAAAATGACAGCAGCACAAACGAAAATGTTAACAGTACAAACCAGCACAAACGTAGCACAAACGAACGAACCTATTTTGACTCAATTTTGAGTATGTTGGGGGGCTGACTGATGTCATCACCAGTAATTAAATGTCTAATATATAAAATACCGAAGTAGCACAAACGAACATTTTAACGGCACAAACCGGCACAAACGAAGCACAAACAAACAAGACCATTTTCGTTGATTTCAGAGGATGTTGGGGGCTGAGTGACCTCAGAATGACATATAAAATATTCTTTAATATCTATAAAATGATGGCAGCACAAACAAAAATTTTAAGGGCACAAACCAGCACAAACGGAGCACAAACAATTGAGCCTTTTTTGCCGAGGTTTTGCGTTGGTTGGGGGGCCAACTTCATGCAGGTACATCAATGGTGTCTTGCTAAATGGATTGACGCTGCTCAACAGTTCGGGGTCTCCTTTGTCGTATTTTTGTTTTCATAATGCGCCAAATGTTTTCAATGGATTACAGGTCTGGATTGCAGGTAGGCCAGTTTGGCACCTGGATTCTATTACTACGGAGCCATGCTGTTGTAAAACGTGTAGAATGTTGTTTGGCATTGTCTTGTTGAAATAAGCAAGGTCTTCCCTGAGAAACACGTCATCTGGGGGCAGCATATATTACTCCAAAACCTGTATATATTGTTCTGCATTAACGATGCCTTCACAGATGTGCAAGTCACCCATGCCATGTGCACTAATGCACCCCCATACCATAACAGATGCTGGCTTTTGAACTGTGCGCTGACAACAAGCCGGATGGTCCCTCTCCTCTTTAGCCTGGATGACGTGGCATCCATGATTCCCAAAAATAAAAATTGATTTGTCAGACAACAGACTTTGCCCCAGTCTATCTTAAATGAGCTCAGGCCCAGAGAAGGTCGTGGCGGTTCTGGATCTTGTTTATATATGGTTTCTTCTATGCATGGTAGAGTTTTAACTTGCATTTGTGGATGCTGCGAGGTACTGTGTTCACAGGTTTTCAGAAGTGTTCCTGAGTGTTTCTGAACGCATGCAGTGATGTCCACTACAGAATCGTGTCTGTTTTTAATGCATTGCTGCCCGGGAGACCAAAGATCACGGCCATATTGGTTTTCGGCCTTGTCCCTTGCGTACAGAGAATTCTCCGGATACTCTGAATCTTTTGATGATATTATGTACCGTAGATGATGAGGTCCCCAAACTCGTTATTCTTAAATTGTTATGCTATTTGCCTGAGCAAGCTTACACGGAGTGATGAACCCCTCCCCATCTTTACTTCTGAAAGACTCATCCTCTCTTGGGTGCTCTTTGTATACCCAATCATGTTACTGACCTGTTGCCAATTGGTTGTGCGATGTTCCTCCATGTTATTTCTTTTAGCATTTCACAACTTTTCCCTGTCCTAGCTGTTTTGAAATGTGTTGATCAAATTCAAAAGCAGGCATATATTTTTCAAGAAACAATAACATTTCTCAGTTTCAACATTTGATATGTTGTCTTTGTATAGTTTTCAATTTAATATAGGGTTTAAATGATTTGCACATCATTGCATTTTGTTTTTCTTTACATTTTTCAGTGTCCCAACTTTTTTGGAAATGGGGTTGTAATATTTTTGAGCATAACCATATTGTTTGCTGTAATATCAGATCTGGCTGTTCTGGTGGATAAAACTAGAATTGTAACCAACTCTGTATGGATTCATTTAAAAGGGTAGATGTTTTAAATGGATAGATGATGGAACACTGTTTAAGAATTCCACTTTTTTAACTGTACCATGGCAAAGAGACACTTTTAAACATTTGATGAGCCTCTCTTATTAGCCTCCTTGGAAACCATTTTGGATTTGGATATTGGTTTTTTGTAATAGTAGAGATTAATGATTATTTAATAATTGATCTCCTCTTGACTCATATCCATTATATAAATAGACCTGTTAAATTTTGTCTGGTTTGCCATTCCAAATAAACTGAAATAAAACTTAGTATTTAGTCTCAAATCCCCTTAGATGCAAAAACATAGGTGTTCAAAAAGCCAGAAATACATGGTGACCGTCTGTACTTTTGCCTCATATTCATGTTGTAATTTTTTTTGTTCAAATGACTTGACAAAAAGAGCAATTTTGACTTTACTGTCCAATACATATGGAGGGAAGTGTATGACTTTAGTATAACTAGCTACCTTAAATTGAGCAGTCTACCAAATTTTTCTGCTATCTGTCAAATTTATGTTTGCCTAATCCAGCGAAATCCCATGGTATTACCAACCCTGAAGAGTGTATTTTAGACAACAGTAATTAGTCTCTTTTAATGTCCTTAGCCCCTGTTACACGTTTGGCCATTCTATCATTTGTAGAAGGTTGGCAACAATGCGACTGAGTGATTGAGGTGCAATATATGAATTGAATAAATATCTTTATAGCAGCATAACTACATTGTTTCAGTATGAAAACATTTGTAATAAATAGCTTAACTTTATGGCAGTTATTCAAAATGGTGAGTGCAATTCGGGAGCCATTTACAACACACATTTCATGGGTCAAGATGGCCAGGAGCAAGAAGTGCAGTGAACAAAGCACAATTGCTATGCACAGGTCTGGTGGCAGATTTTCAACGGGGGCTAAACCAACTGCGCATTTTGGAGGCTAATCAAGTATTTTAAAAAAATAAGTATTAACAACAAAAGCAACAACATTCAGTCAGGCTTGCACTTTACAAACTGAAAGGAGGTCCAAAGTTGGCCTTTGTAAAAAGCATTAAGAGCCTCAGGTGGAATAAAATAAATCATTTTTTCCTTTGCAATCAAATCCTTTAGCCATTTACTGTGGTTGGTAGGTGAATGTTTTTCCGCTCAAGTATACTAGTAAAAGCAATTGTATTCTGTGTTGCCCTGGGCACCATTAAACCAGTAGGAGGTAGTTCAGATTCTACATTGTTTCCAAACGTGTGGGAACATGTAATTCATGCTTATAAACATGCAGAGGAAGAAGAATGGAGTGCAACATGGTTTCAGAATTTGAAACATATTCTCTTAGACAGTTTAACAATCAATTTTAATGTACATCTAGATATTGGCATTGGTTAGAACAAAAATGTGTGCAAAAAGCGAAGTGGTATAGCTTCAGTTATCACCCAGGAAGGCTAGCTGAAGTGGTTAATTAAGAGGTCAAGACAGCATGTCATATTTCTGATGTTTGCCACACAACAGTAGAATTGCATATTGGGTGGTTCCTGGACACCCTGGTTTTTATGACTTTGAAGGAAAACCTACATAGTGAGGTTACTTGCTATTCCAAGTAAAGGAATTGATAAATTGATCTAGATTATTGAAAAAGGGTATAGAAAAATACTTGAACACATCGTAAGATGATGAATCTCAGCGGGACATTCAATTTTAAAATAGTTATGTGCCCCGAAAGGGATAGTGGAAAAAATGAGTTCTTAAAATGTTTTAGCAGTGATAGGGCTGATAAAAAAATAAACTATATTTCACTCCAGCAAGCAAGCAGCATGGGAGCTTCAGCAACAGCTCTCGCCCCATCTGATACCATATTTCATATAAATATGATTCCTTAATGACTTATAAAAATACACACGATAAATTTAATTCCATTCAGTTATGCAAATTAACCTACGAAACAATAAGAATGACTTTTATTTATATGTTTAGAACACACAGAAGGGCATAAACAGGGCATACTTCATGTACCAACCTGTGTGGTTTGTAATCTTTGAGAGATCCATTGTCTGACTCTGTTGCTACTGTTGCTCCTTTAGCTGGTCATGAAGTGTCTGACATATCCCACTGACAGTGGAAAGGTTCTGGCCATTTCGGAGGCAGACAGCAACGGCATAGTCAATAAGTCATTTGTGACTTCTTTTCACTGGCAGACAGAAACTGCAGGCACAAGTACAAATTCTGTCTCAGGGGGACATGGAGAGCTACTGGCCTCAAACAAGGTCAAAAACTATTGCTTGGAGAGCAAACTTTTTGGAAGAGTTTTCAGGAGTATAAAAATCTAAAGCTCATGCTTACAAAAGTGAAATTGAACAATTTAAAATATTTTCCTGACTAGTCCGGAGAATATCACATTGCTGACTAAGTAATGATCCCCCTTTAGCTCATGTAAAAAAAAAATGTTTGGAAATTTTGCTAACAACTGTTTATTGTAAGTTGCTCTAGATAAGAGTGTCTGCTAAATGACTAAAATGTAATAATGTAAACTGTTTCTAAAGTCAGAAGTGTCTAGCCTATAAACTCAGACATAATAGATTATTATTAATGAGTTATCGGATTAAGTATTTATGAGTTATCGGACAGAGGGTTTAGTGTTTTGCCCCATGTGGCTGTCTTCAATCCCAGGTTTTTGGAACCTATCCTGTGTCATGAAGGTGGCAGAATAGTGGACTGGGTTCGAGCAGTTCTACTGTCACAGCTCTTCTCCCAGGGTCCATTCTGATTAAGTGTTTTTTTTTCTCCCAGGGTCCATTCTGATTAAGGGTTTTTTTTCTCCCATGGTCAATTCTGATGAATGGAGGCTTTTCTCCCTGGGTCCTTTATAATGAAGGGGAGCTATTCCCCCAGGGTTAATTATAATGAAGGTGGCTCTTCTCCCAGGGTCCTTTCTAATGAGGGTGGGGTCTTCCCCCAGGGTCCTTTCTAATGTGTATGTTACAAGTACAGTATTATAAACCCTGAGAGGTCTCAAAAAATATTGCAGAGGCTCTATCCTATCTCTCAGTGAGTCCCAGTCTTTGAGTTGATTTCCCAATTACTGTACTCTGACAAGATGCTCTGGCCATGAACAGTCCTGCCCAGAACACTGTTGGGCTGCCAGTGATTACTTAGCAAAATAGCACAAACTCTTGTCTCTCTCTTTCTCCTTTTCCACATCTTTCGCTCCTGTCTTTCAGGTACTGTATAGTAGCGTTTATTATCACCACTGAATTCCTCTCAAACAATGCATGGACTAACACATGTCTCTCTCTGTCTCTCCTGCGCTTTAGTCTTGTGCTTTAACAGGCCTACATTCAGAAGCATAAAACGTTCTTTATTCTTGTTTGCCTTAAAGCTTGCATTAGAATAAAACTTTTGGCAAGTCCTAGAAATGTGCCTGATATCTTATAGTAGGTGTAATATCAGTCTTAACTAATCAGTGCACAATTGTTCGACGTAAAACAAAACTATTAATTAAATAGTTGGCTTACTGAGCTCTGAGCTTACTGAGCTCAAATTGAGAAAGAAGCAGGGTTTGACTTATTATTGTCTATTCACCCAAGTCTGTCTTTATAGAGGAATATCACTCACAGATAGCCTAGTCCAAGACTAAAATCAAGCAAGTGTATATATATATATATATAAATATTTATGTACTCTCTCTTGCTCTCTCGCTCGCTCTCTCGCTCTCTCTCGCTCGCTCTCGCTCTCTCTCGCTCTCTCGCTCTCTCTCTCTCATTTATAGATAAATATATACATATATATACAGCTCCGGAAAAAATTCAGAGAACACTGCACCTTTATCTTGCCTTTCCAAAAAAGTCTAAAAGGAAGGTTTTGAGTGAGGAACAGAAGGGTTAAAATTAAGAGACCACTGCAAATAGAACGCGTCTGTTCCTCATTCAAAACTTTCCTTTTCAACTTTTTTGGAAAGAAAAGAAAAAGGTGCAGTGGTCTCTTAATTTTTTCCAGAGCTGTGGAAGAAATTAATAAATAAACGTCTGGAATATACTGACTTTAGACGCGGCTAAGTGTACCACTTACCACACATACACAAAGCATATCAAATGGACAGTTACCTGTGTATACAGTGGCTCTCATAGGTATTCACCGCCTTTGGACTTTTCCACAATGTATTACTGTATGTTACAACATTGGCAGCAATTACAGCCAAAGTATTTGGATAAGTCTACTGTATACTATATTTGCTCTGGACAGCAATTTTCACCCATTCTTCTTTGCAAAATTGCTCAAGCTCCATCAAATTGGATGGCGACCTTTGTTGAACAGCATTTTTCAAATCTTTCTACATAATGTCAATTAGATTGAGTTCCAGGCTTTGACTTGGCAACTCCAGTACACTGACCATTTTGTTTTTAAGCCACTCCAGTATGGCTTAAAAACACTTTTGCCACTCTCCCATGAAGGCCACTTTTGTGAAGCACCCGGGCTATGGTTGCAGTATGCACAGTCAGTGTCCGAAACTAACTTTTTGGCTCACCTGCCAAGGGGACTGGTAGATGAAAAAATCCACCAACCAAGCATATTTTTTAATAAATTGCCTTTTTGTGTCATGTATACATTATTTTTGAGTACATTTCATTGAGATAATAAGGTATTATGTTGAATACAAAAATTTTATTTCTGATGACAAATTAGTTGCTTCTGCTTTTATCTTTAGCATACTGGCCACACACAGAACAACTGGTCACCACAGCCTCAGCATCATACTGTAGCCAGCCTCTTGAAACTCCTTTAACTCCAAAACTCCAATTCTCACAAAGCGCTCTTTTTCTGTGATGCTACAAACATGTTTTTTATGTATTGCAATAACATCATCCTTTTACACCAGTATCTATTCCTTGTCAACTTTAACATTATTTGACAATACTTACTTAAGATCATTCCCTAATAACCTAAGTACTCCCCCTCAATAAACCATTCTCTAAAACTGTTTGAATTGCCTCCCAGATTTATAACACAAACCCTCCCCAAAGCTAATGAGCAAAAGCAAACTAACAACAACATCAAAAATCTGTTTTTTTATATTAGAAAGATTCTCTACATGGGTGACGTAAGGCCTGGGTTTATCTTTTATGAATAGCCCCGGATCTCAAATTATTTATGTTTATTTTTTTTTACAAACAAACAATAATAAAAAATTGCCTCTGGTCTATTCACCTGTAATTCCGATCATGCAAAAAATATGATATTGTCGATTAAAAAACGCAAATGTTTTAGGTATTCTGTGTGTCAATCAAGCAGCAGATCTACTTCGCACAATTTGGAACATGCCCATTTTGTGTGAGCCCGCCGAGAGAGTGAGTGCATCGGTTACAGGGCTTGCCATTGTTGGCATCAGATTCTGGCATGGATTTACGATGATTTTTCTAAGAGCGATATAAGAAGTGCAGGTGAAGAGTAGGGCTGCAATATAGAAATCATATTGAATTTGCTATTTGAAGATGTACAATTTCTAAACCACAGAAAGCTGCAATTTTGGCTTTTTTGTTTATTTTTACGCTCATTCAAAATAATTATTTTTACTGGTGTGCCATCTTCGCTATAATCATATTTGTATTTGTATACAATTTATTAGGAGTTGATTTTAGAATCCGTTTTTCCTACTTAAAAATAATAATTCAGATTGTTAGTTTAAAGGTTGGAGTCTGGCAAGCGAACCGCACGATCGTGTTGGTCAACACATATCTACAAGTGCTCTTATAACACATCTTCCCCTACCTTTTGCAATTTTAAGACAATGAACATTTACAATTCAAATGTCCAGCTGTTTGTCTCAAACCAGTCAAACAAACTATACAATACAATGTTCAGATCACAATTCTCACTCGTCCCAATTTATTAAAAGTGAGTATTCTTAAAATATCCCAATTCCGTAATTGCTTTATAACTAACAAAAGTAATAGCCACAACCCAATAAAGTAACAACGCGTGGGTCGGAGAAATTATATTAGCTGTGCATGCACTCTGAATAGCAAATTCTAACCAGTCAGAAACAAAGATGCGGCATAGAGCGCACTGCGAAAGAATAATGCAGAGTAGGGCTTGCTGTTAGGCAGAGGAAGAGGATCGATTAAGAAAATGAACCCAGAGGACATAGACTAGGGATGATGTGATATAGACTAGGGATGATTTGGTGCCCGAAAATAAATCATCTTCTGTTGTTTGGGAATATTTCGGGTTCCAGAGAGATGTCTCAAAATAATGTAGCCCTAATATTAGAAACCCGTAAGACGGTGGTTCAAACAACACAACAAACTTATTTCAACACGAGACAGCGCCATAGAGGACTTCCATGAAGTCTCACCTAAGCCCCGAATGTATTGTGATCCTAGCAACGCCTCTGGTTCTCTACATTAACTTACTTAAGCTCTAACCATTGTGCTCCACCCTATAACATTCTTTACCGTATATAATGTATTATGTAAATAGTAATTTGTTCAATTTATATTTTACCCCAGGTAGTTTTTCCTTTGAAAATTTATACAATACACACTACACATCGCAGACTTTAATTCTGAAGGCAAATTACGAAAATCGGAAGTCTTACTGTTGCTGCGGAATATAGGCTATACATTTCTGGAAAAAATTAAGAGACCACTACAAAATTATCAGTTTCTCTGGTTTTACTATTCATTGGTATGTGTTTGAGTAAAATGAACAGTTTTGTTTTATTCTATAAACTACTGACAACATTACTTCCAAATTCCAAATAAAAATATTGCCGTTTAGAGTATTTATTTGTAGAAAATAACAACTGGTCAAAATAACCAAAAAAAGATGCATTGTTTTCAGACCTCAAATAATGCAAAGAAAACAAATTCATATTCATTTTTCAACAACAAAATACTAATATTTTAACTTAGGAAGACTTCAGAAATCAATATTTGGTGGAATAATCCTGATTTTTTTAATCACAGCTTTCATGTGTCTTGGCATGCTCTCCACCAGTCTGTCACATTGGTGACTTTATGCCACTTCTGGCACAAAAATTCAAGTAGCTGGGCTTTGTTTGATGGCTTGTGACCATCCATCTTCCTCTTGATCAAATTCCAGAGGTTTTCAATGGGGTTCAGGTCTGGAGATTGGGCTGGCCATGACAAGGTCTTGATCTGGTGGTCCTCAATCCACACCTTGATTGACCTGGCAGTGTGGCATGGATCATTGCCCTGCTGAAAAAAAACAATTCTCAGAGTTGGGGAACATTGTCAGAGCAGAAGGAAGCAGGTGCTCTTCCAGGATAACCTTGTACTTGGCTTGATTAAATGCGTCCTTCACAAAGACAAATCTGCCCGATTCCAGCCTTGCTGAAGCATCCCCAGATCATCACCGATCCTCCACCAAATTTCACAGTGGGTGCGAGACACTGTGGCTTGTAGGCCTCTCCAGGTCTCAGTCTAACCATTAGACGACCAGGTGTTGGGCAAAGCTGAAAATTTGACTCGTCAGAGAAGATGACCTTACTCCATTCCTCTACGGTCCAATCCTTATGGTCTTTTGCAAACTTCAGCCTGGCTCTTCTTTGCTTCTCATTGATGAAGGGCTTTTTTCTAGCTTTGCATGGCTTCAGCCCTCCCCCTAGGAGCCTGTTTCGAACCGTCCTCGCCGTGCACTTCACCCCACCTGCTGTTTACCATTCTTTTTGTTGGTCACTTGATGTCATCCTATTGTTGTTGAGTGATATTTGAATGAGTTGACCGTCATCTTGGTCAGTGGACAGTCGTTTTCGCCCTCTGCCAGTCTGTAGCTTTGTTGTCCCCAATTTCTGTTGCTTGACCTTGTTCTTATGAACCGCCTTGTTTTTTTCCAGAGCTATATAACGTTTCACCGCAGACTTATATTTTGAAGGCAAAATACGAAAACTGATAGTTTTATTGTTGCTGCCGAATCTCTAATGTTACCTGCATGACGCTAATCCGTTGTAGCTACCGAGTTGTGACAGTTAGCTAGCTTCTTACCTTGGGTTGTCGCTCAGACGATGGCTACCTTCTTTATATCAATGTGACAGCCACTTACTGTCAGTTCAATACACACGGGCGCATGCACAGACACAGCCAGTTACTTTTCTCTGACCTCGCTAGCTTGATACTCCGAACGTTGTTGCTCTGCTCTGATGCTCGTGCGATAGTAAACTGCGCGCGATGGAAAATGCGCTAAGCTTGGTAAAAAATAAATCGTATGTCATAAAAATATTCTTTTTTTCTGTTGTGGCGCATTCCAATTTAGCAGCGCCGCTCTCCGCTGCTCTGATTACAGTAGAAGGGAAACACTGGGGACAAATATTTACCCGCCAGTGCGGCGGGTAAATGCCTTCTGAGATTTACTTGCCAAACATAAAATCAACCCGCATTTTGGCGCTTCGCGGGTGTTAATTTCGGACCCTGGCACAGTGTCTGTCAGCTCTGCCGTGGAATATAGTAACTCCTTTAGAGTTGCCATAGGCCTCTTGGTGGCTATTGTCCAGATACTCGACGGACTGTTCGAGACAGATACACAGTTGTGCCATATTCTCTCCAATTCTTAACAGTAGACTTTACTGTACCCCTGATTGGTGCTTTTGAATTTTGCTTTGAATGTTCCTTCATCTTTAAGGTGGATTCAATTCAACAATTCACTTGACTTCTGAAGACAATTGGCTGCACCACAGCTCTTTTAGAATTAGAGGTGAATGCTAATACCCTAACCCTAACCCCCGAAATTAACACCCGCGAAGCGCCAAAATGCGGGTTGATTTTATGTTTGGCAAATTATTTTCTGTTTTAAAGTAGCCTACTTTGCTAAAGTATAGGCACCCGAAAGTCAAATTAAAGCCATTTTATGGGTAGTGTTTATTATGTAAAATGTGTATATATATATTTTTCATGTCATCGGGCGGAAATGTGGAGATGAGAATTGGGAAGAGATAACCCTCTGGAGGAGCAGGCTAGCCTTTTTACCAGGCAGCATGGAACACATAATTATTGATCAAGGGAAGAGGAATAGAAAAGAGAGGTGGAGGCTACACAGCATTTCATCGAGAGTGAGATGGGAATGGTCCATGATCAGAATCTCTTTTTTATTAAATTGAGGGAAGATGTGTGTATCTCTCTCTTACAAACACACACACACACACACACCTAAACTGGTTATCTGAGCTGTTGAATGCACATTACTTAAATGGAAAATGTCTCATTTGTGATAATTATTGTATTCCTGCTTTACTTTTTCAGAACAAAGTGCTGAACATTGACGGAGTGAAGGTGAAGCTTCAGGTAACAGGCTAATAATGAGAATGATAATCAGATTGACTGCCATACAACACAGCCCCTGTTGGCAGATACTGTGTTGCATGTGTGCCTTTACAATGCGCATTTGCATGCATATGTAATCATGTGTGTGTACTTGTGTTTGCATGTGTGTGTGTGTTTGTGTGTGTGTCAGTGATCATTAGCAGCCTGGCGGAATGGATGGGTCTTAATGTACTCATCAGGGTTTAGATATCCACCATGACCTACACATTGTTTTAGTCCTTTTAAATACAGTGCATTTGGACAGTATTCAGACCCCTTCACTTTTTCCACATTTTGTTATGTTGCAGGCTTATTCTAAAATGGATGAAAAAGATTTTTGTTCCACATCAAACCACACCCCATAGTGACGAAGAAAAACATGTTTAGTAGATTGATGGCAAAAACCTTGTTGGCAATCACAGAGGTCAGACGTTTCTTGTAGTTGGCCACCAGGTTTGCACACATCTCAGGAGGGATTTTGTCCCACTCCTCTTTGCAGATCTTCTCCAAGTCATTAAGGTTTCGAGGCTGACGTTTGGCAACTGGAACCTTCAGCTCCCTCCACAGATTTTCTTTGGGATTAAGGTCTGGAGACTGGCTAGGCCACTCCAGGACCTTAATGTGCTTCTTCTTGAGCCACTCCTTTGTTGCCTTGGCTGTGTGTTTTGGGTCATTGTCATGCTGGAATCCCCATCCACGACCCATTTTCAATGCCCTGGCTGAGGGAAGGAGGTTCTCACCCAAGATTTGGCGGTACATGGCCCCCTTCCATCATCCCTTTGATGCGGTGAAGTTGTCCTGTCCCCTTAGCAGAAAAACACCCCCAAAGCATAAAGTTTCCACCTCCATGTTTGACGA
Organism: Esox masquinongy; assembly: GCA_016801175.1. Classification (NCBI taxonomy): domain Eukaryota; kingdom Metazoa; phylum Chordata; class Actinopteri; order Esociformes; family Esocidae; genus Esox; species Esox masquinongy. The sequence continues at coordinate 23,948 of JACXGI010001013.1, read as the reverse complement.
TGGGGATGGTGTTCTTGGGGTCATAGGCAGCATTCCTCCTTCTCCAAACATGGTGGGTTGAGTTGATGCCAAAGAGCTCGATTTTGGTCTCATCTGACCACAACACTTTCACCCAATTCTCCTCTGAATCATTCAGATGTTCATTGACAAACTTCAGACGGGCCTGTACATGTACTTTCTTGAGCAGGGGGACCTTGCGGGCGCTGCAGGATTTCAGTCCTTCACGGCATAGTGTGTTACCAGTTGTTTTCTTGGTGACTATGGTCCCAGCTGCCTTGAGATCATTGACAAGATCCTCCCGTGTAGTTCTGGGCTGATTCCTCACCGTTCTCATGATCATTGCAACTCCACGAGGTGAGATCTTGCATGGAGCCTCAGACCGAGGAAGATTGACAGTTCTTTTGTGTTTCTTCCATTTGCGAATAATCGCACCTACCGTTGTCACCTTTTCACCAAGCCGCTTGGTGATGATCTTGTAGCCCATTCCAGCCTTGTGTAGTTCTACAATCTTGTCCCTGACATCCTTGGACAGCTCTTTTGAGTTTGAAATCCCACTGATTGATTGTTCTGTGGACAGGTGTCTTTAATACAGGTAACAAGCTGAGATTAGGAGCACTCCCTTTAAGAGTGTGCTCCTAATCTCAGCTCGTTACCTGTATAAAAGACACCTGGGAGCCAGAAATCTTTCTGATAGAGAGGGGATCAAATACTTATTTCACTCAAAAAAATGCAAATCAATTTATAAAATTTTTGACATGCGTTTTTCTGGATTTTTTGTTGATATTCTGTCTCTCACGGTTCAAATAAACCTACCATTAAAATTATAGACTGATCATTTCTTTGTCAGTGGGCAAACGTACAAAATCATCAGGGAATCAAATAATTTTTTCCATCACTGAATGTATTTATGTATGTGTGTGTGTATGTGTGTGTGTTTCTATATACAGTATCTCACAAAAGTGAGTACACCCCTCACATTTTTGTAAATATTTGATTATATCTTTTCATGTGACAACACTGAAGAAATGACACTTTGCTACAATGTAAAGTAGTGAGTGTACAGCTTGTATAACAGTGTAAATTTGCTGTCCCCTCAAAATAACACAACACACAGCCATTAATGTCTAAACCGCTGGTAACAAAAGTGAGTAAAAAAGTATAGTGAAAATGTCCAAATTGGGCCCAAAGTGTCAATATTTTGTGTTGCCACCATTATTTTCCAGCACTGCCTTAACCCTCTTGGTCCTGGAGTTCACCAGAGCTTCACAGGTTGCCACTGGAGTCCTCTTCCACTCCTCCATGATGACATCACAGGGCCGGTGGATGTTAGAGACCTTGCGTTCCTCCACCTTCCATTTGAGGATGCCCCACAGATGCTCAATAGGGTTTAGGTCTGGAGACATGCTTGGCCAGTCCATCACCTTTACCCTCAGCTTCTTTAGCAAGGCAGTGGTCGTCTTGGAGGTGTGTTTGGGGTCATTATCATGTTGGAATACTGCCCTGCGGCCCAGTCTCCGAAGGGAGGGGATCATGCTCTGCT
>JACXGI010001013.1:0-22308 GCA_016801175.1 Esox masquinongy | reverse complement strand
ACAAATAAGTTTATCTTGGTCTCATCAGACCACAGGACATGCTTCCAGTAATGGTTCCATCCATGCTTGTCTTCAGCAAACTGTTTGCGGGCTTTCTTGTGCATCATCTTTAGAAGAGGCTTCGTTTTGGGACGACAGCCATGCAGACCAATTTGATGCAGTGTGCAGCGTATGGTCTGAGCACTGACAGGCTGACCCTCCACCCCTTCAACCTCTGCAGCAATGCTGGCAGCACTCATACGTCTATTTCCCAAAGACAACCTCTGGATATGACGCTGAGCACGTGCACTCAACTTCTTTGATCGACCATGGCGAGGCCTGTTCTGAGTGGAACCTGTCCAGTTAAACCGCTGTATGGTCTTGTCCACCGTGCTGCAGTTCAGTTTCAGGGTCTTGGCAATCTTCTTATAGCCTAGGCCATCTTTATGTAGAGCAACAATTCTTTTTTTCAGATCCTCAGAGAGTTCTTTGCCATGAGGTGCCATGTTGAACTTCCAGTGACCAGTATGAGGGAGTGTGAGAGCGATAACACCAAATTTAACACACCTGCTCCCCAGTCACACCTGGGACCTTGTAAGACCAATGAGTCACATGACACCAGGGAGGGAATATGGCTAATTGGGCTCAATTTGGACATTTTCACTTAGGGGTGTACTCACTTTTCTTGCCAGTGGTTTAGACATTAATGGCTGTGTGTTGAGTTATTTTGAGGGGACAGCAAATTTACACTGTTATACAAGCTGTACACTCACTACTTTACATTGTAACAAAATGTCATTTCTTCAGTGTTGTCACATGAAAAGATATAATCAAATATTTACAAAAATGTGAGGGGTGTACTCACTTTTGTGAGATACTGTATGCATGTGTGGATACACTTGCAACTGTGGGGAGGTGTTTGCTGCATTCTCCCTGAACTCTACTACAGTATTGTATGATGTTAATCAGAACATATGAAGTGCAGATCTGCTCTATTCGCTACCATTCTCCATAATCACTATCAGTCTGCTCATTTATAGTCTAATAGCATGCAAAAACTAAATAGGACTTTGTTGTTCTGTCTTCATTAATCTTTCACAGTCTTAAGTCCATTGTCCTTTAGACACCACTCTTTGCCTACTCGCCTTTTATTTTTCTCTTTGTTGAATTTTCCTACCTCCTACATTTCCTTCCTTTCCCCCTATTGTTGTGAATTATTTGTTTCCTGCTTTGTTTTGTAAGAAGTCAAATAAGAGCTGGTAATTATGTGAATTATTCTAATTGAACTTAATGAAGACCTAACAGATGTTTCAGGGTAGTAGGACTCGGTGATGTATTCAATGGGCTAATTAATTTGCTGTGATTAGTTTGCTAATGCCTCAAAACCCAGCACAGTGTGGGAGCACGAGATAGTCTAGGACAGTCATGTGAGTCATATTTTTTCATTATGTCAACAGTAGAGGTAACCAACGTACTTTAGGTAAAACTCCAAACTTAATATATGACATGACATGATTCATCTGTTATATAAAAGTTGAATACAGGCTATGATGGGACCAGAGCTTTTTTAAGCAGGTCACTTTTTTAAGCAGGATTAAAAATACTTCTGGTTTCACCACATTAAAATGACCAACTGTGGATTATTTTAGATTCTCTTTAAAAAGTGGGCAGGGACTCCGTTGTTATACAGTAGCTTCAAGGGAAAGTTGGTCCCACCGTTGGGTGCCAGGATGCATGGAGAGAAATGTGTTACGATAAGCGCAGTCATTGTGCAACAATTGTTAATGCTACCGCAGGAAAAACATTGCTTTGATGGCCTTTATTGCAGAGGAGGCATGCCAGCGGGTATTGAGAAAATTATGTTTTATAGTTGAAGTATCTGCTGTCTTGCAATATGTTTTACAAATAAAATGTGTATATATATACACATACATACACACACATAAATGAGAGCGAGAGTGAGAGTTCCCTCTAATCATTTAGAAACAGCACTCGCAAAAAAACAGAGGTCCCTGAATTCAGTAACGGTCAAATCAACAATTTGTAATGCTACCACAGGAAAAACATTGCTTTGATGGCTTCCAGTGCAGAGAAAGGATCCCAGCTGGTATACAGAAAATTATGTTTTATTGTTGGAGTGTCTGCTGTCTTGCCTTTTTTTTTTACAAAAAAAAACATTTATTTTCCCTGTAATCATACAAGAAGCACACACCAAAACTAAAACAGGGGTCCCTGAGTACAGCAGCGGTAAAGCGTCATTGGGAGACCAGGATTTGAATACTACTTGCGGATTAGACCTGGGTCCCCCAAAGAATGGTGCAATTGGCCAGCACCATCCAGATTTGTGGGTTTAGTAATCAAATTAGTTTTCCTTGCCACATTGCCATCTAGTGACTCCTTATTGAGACCTGGACACCTAACAGCTTAATCAAGGTAGAAGGCCGGAGAGTCTGTTCCTTCTGGCACATAAGGATTCCGGCACAGACTTCTTGATTGAGCGGGTCAGATGATAAGAACCAGAACGTCATCGGTTATGTACAGAAGACACATACCTCAACATTGACTGTCCGAGTGAGGTTTTCATCCAGAATCAGGTGTGCAAAATTAGGGTTGGAGAGAAAACCTACAGGGTGGTAGCTCTCCAAGAACAGGATTGAGCTGGCCTGGTGTAAAGGGATCGGAGTTGGCTGCCAAAATGAGTGGCTGGTTGAATCTACTCAGCAGCCACATTTGCTGGTGAGCGAAAGAGTTAACTTGATCCCCTGCCTAGAAGAATTAGGTTATTTTAAGGCTGCAAACGATGACAGAGCAGTTAACAATCTTTAGAAAGCTAATTGAAACAAATTACGGCTTAGCAAATTAATCCCTCTCTAAGGACTAACAATGGCAATTCTTAAAGCAGTTATGAACGTTAAATAAATTACCTACCTTATTTAGAACATGTACAGCTCTGGAAAAAATTAAGAGACCACTACAAAATTATCAGTTTCTCTGGTTTTACTATTCATTGGTATGTGTTTGAGTAAAATGAACAGTTTTGTTTTATTCTATAATCTACTGACAACATTACTTCCAAATTCCAAATAAAAATATTGCCGTTTAGAGTATTTATTTGTAGAAAATAACAACTGGTCAAAATAACCAAAAAAAGATGCATTGTTTTCAGACCTCAAATAATGCAAAGAAAACAAATTCATATTCATTTTTCAACAACAAAATACTAATATTTTAACTTAGGAAGACTTCAGAAATCAATATTTGGTGGAATAATCCAGATTTTTTTAATCACAGCTTTCATGTGTCTTGGCATGCTCTCCACCAGTCTGTCACATTGGTGACTTTATGCCACTTCTGGCACAAAAATTCAAGTAGCTCGGCTTTGTTTGATGGCTTGTGACCATCCATCTTCCTCTTGATCAAATTCCAGAGGTTTTCAATGGGGTTCAGGTCTGGAGATTGGGCTGGCCATGACAGGGTCTTGATCTGGTGGTCCTCCATCCACACCTTGATTGACCTGGCAGTGTGGCATGGAGCATTGTCCTGCTGGAAAAAACAATTCTCAGAGTTGGGGAACATTGTCAGAGCAGAAGGAAGCAGGCGTTCCTCCAGGATAACCTTGTACTTGCTTGATTCATGCGTCCTTCACAAAGACAAATCTGCCCGATTCCAGCCTTGCTGAAGCATCCCCTGATCATCACCAATCCTCCACCAGATTTCACAGTGAGTGTGAGACACTGTGGCTTGTAGGCCTGCCAGGTCTCCATCTAACCATTAGACGACCAGGTGCTGGGCAAAGCTGAAAATTTGACTCGTCAGAGAAGATTACCTTACTCCATTCCTCTACAGTCCAATCCTTATGGTCTTTTGCAAACTTGGCTCTTCCTTGCTTCTCATTGATGAAGGGCTTTTTTCTAGCTTTGCACAACTTCAGATCTGCCCCTTGGAGCCTGTTTCAAACTGTCCTCGCCGTGCACTTCACCCCAGCTGCTGTTTGCCATTCTTTTTGTAGGTCACTTAATGTCATCCTACAGTCGTTGAGTGACATTCAAATGAGTTGACGGTCATCTCGGTCAGTGGACAGTAGTTTTCGCCCTCTGCCAGTCTGTAGCTTTGTTATCCCCAATGTCTGTTGCATGACCTTGTTCTTATGAACCGCCATCTTTGAAATTTTCAGGATGGAAGCAACCTGACGCTCACTGTATCTCTCTGCCAGTAAAGCCAGAATTTAACCCTTCTTTTCCTCACTCAAATGTTTTTTTTTCAACTCTTTTGTCATGTTGAATAGTTATTTTTTTTTATTCAAATTACCTTTGAGGTACTATTTCCACTGTTTTTGCCATCCAGCTGATCCTATTGCAAGAGGATAGTGATGACCACAGCGGTGGTTCTTATACTTTTCCTCGTTGAATTAGATTTGGTTCAGGTAATCACCTAATCAGTATCTCATTAAGTAAAATGAGGTGTGCCTGTGTTGGAATTTTGACAGGCACTGGAATGGAATGGCCGCCATACATGTAGAGATGCTGATTTAGGAGTGGTCTCTTAATTTTTTCCAGATTTGTATATCCAGGCATTGTACAATGCACAATTACAAAAAGGGAATGTGTATTTATCATATAATTAATACATTTTCTATTCACTATCAGACTTTGTTTTGAGAGTCTTTTGTTATTAAAATGCCAAGATACACATCTAGAGAAATGACAAAACCTTGGTATCGGACGATTGTGGTATATGAATATCGGTTATCGGTATTGGACAAGATTTTTCTTATCGGTGCATCCCTATTAATTGTTAAGCCTGTGACTACTTCATATTGTCAGTTTAGGGGTTCAACCAAATTTGGGAGACGTCTGGTGTCCCAAGGAGAGGTTTGAGCACCATTGGCCTAAGGTAAAAGAAACAAATTGAGTTTGTTTATTAGCTTAATAGACTAACAGAATGTGTTGAGTTTGCAACCTTTGAGAATAGCAAGAGTATGTTTTTTAATTGGTAGCCTTAAGGACTAGGAATTTAATCTGTTGAGTGGGTAGTGTAGCGGACTAGGTGCAGATTATGAATTCATGGTAGCACAAAGACTAATAACAGCATCAGGTGTGTTGGTAGACTATGCAACTAAGAAGAGGATTTGTTGGGAGCCTAAGACACAATGAACACAGTGTGCTGTGTTGGTAGCCTAAGGGACTATGAAGGGAATGTATATTGTGTTGATTGCTGAAGGGAAATAGACAAAATGTTATATTGATAGCCTAAGTGACTTTGAACACAGTGTTATGTTGGTAGCCTAAGGGACTAGAAACAATATGTTGTATTGATAGCCTAAGGAACTGAGGATGGAATATGTTGTGTTGGAAGTTTAAGGGACTAGAAACAGAATATGTTGTGTTGCTTAAGGGACTGGGAACTGGGTTTTTTTGCTAGATATTATGGTTGAAATTTGACTTCCGATATGATGAACAACATTTTACATGTCCTTATGATGTGGTTTACAGCACATTCAATGTTTGATTTGAACAATCAAAGCTCACAATAGTCCCTATTCTCTGGATGAATTTACATAATATGATTTATGACAAAAAATTATAATTTAAAGGCCTTTTTTCCAAGGAATTTACTTTTATAAAAATAATTTAAAATCCATAAACAAAATATTGACAGTGAGAGCGTTTTTGAAGGAACCCGACAGGGAGTTTGGTCCAGACATCTTGGAGAACTAACCACAGTTCTTCCTGTTCTTTACGCTGAAGATTGTTCTTAATGACTTTCGTTGTATGTTTGGGGTCGTTGTCATGCTGCAGAATACATTTGGCACCAATCAGATGCCTCCCTGATGGCATTGCATAATGGATAAGTATCTGCATGTACTTCTCAGCATTGACGAGACCATTAATTCTGACCAAATCCCCAGCTCCATTTGGAAAAATACTGCCCCAAACTTGCAAGGAATCTCCACCATGCTTCACTGTTGCCTGCAGACACTCATTTGTGTACCGCTCTCCAGCCTTTCGGTGAACATACTGCCTCCTGCTACAGCCACATTTTTCAAATTTTAACTTATCAGTCCAGAGCACCTGCTGCCATTTTTCTGCACCCCAGTTCTTGTGTTTTCATAGTTGAGTCGTCTGGCCTTGTTTCCACGTCGAAGGTGTGGCTTTTTGGCCGCAAGTCTTCCATGAAGGCGACTTCTGACCAGTCTTCTCCGGACAGTAGACGGGTGTACCAGGGTCCCACTGTTTTCTGCCAATTCTGTCTGAGCTGATGGAACTGCTGGACATCTCCTGAAGGGAAGTAAGCATGATGTGTCTTTCATCTGCTGCAGTACGTTTCCTTGGCCGACCACTGTGACTGCGGTCCACTGCCTGTTTCTTTGTGCTTGACAGTAAACTCTCCTTGTTAGTTGAATTCGGCTGTTTCTAGATTTATTCCTCCTACACAGCAGTTTCTGTTTCAGTTAATGATTGTGCTTCAACCTACATATTGAATTGATGATCATGAGCACCTGTTTCGTATAATTGTTTAATCACACACCTGACTATATGCCTACAAAATCCCTGACTTTGTGCAATTATACCTAGAAGAATGGATTCTGTTTTGAAGGCAAATGGTGCTACTGGCACCCTTTCCTAATAACGCCCTTTGGCAAAGGGTGTTATAGATTTGATTTAGATTTTTCTTCTGTTCACTCACTTTGCATTTTGTTAATTGATAAATATATCTATCTAATATATCTATTACCATGTCTATTTTTGAAAGCATTCTTACCTTACAGCATTTTTCACACCTGCCTAAAACTTCTGCACAGTACTGTGCATGGGAACAAAAAGCAAACCCAAGGACTGACAAGTTAAAGTAGGAAAGGAGGAACTTAAATAGGTCCAGGGATCAGGAACACCGATGATGGCAATAACAACAAACAGGTGTCTGTGATCCAAATGAGGGAGTGAGGGTGTTGGATCTCACTGGCACAGCATGACACACTGCACATCACGATATAAACAGTTGTACTCTACAGGGTTTTTGCTAGTAAAACCAGCATGTATACATCTGCTAGCTTCAAACCAGAATGGTGACATGTCACAACATTTCCTCCTGTGCTAAATAACCCTCTCTGGTGCTAAATAACCCCTCTGAAGTTTGTCTCATGCAGTTTCCAGCATGCCAGGGGATCTTCCTTGCTGTCAAAAGAGGGGAAGCAAGTTGCTGTTCTGCTCAGCTGCTATGACTTCCTCAAGTTGCAAAGAGGAATCTGAAAATTATTTCCAAATAATTCTTAGTCTCAATCACATTGTCAGCGGTGTACATTTTTATTATCGATTCTCCTTCTCTCCTCTCCACTATAGTCCTTCCAACTCTCTACTCTCCTTTTGCAAGATGGTCTAGTAATGTGCTCTGCACTGCATTTTCAATGTTTCTGAATGGTCCGACATCGCTCTTCAGTGCATGCGCAATTTAGATAGCGTCTCTCCTGGCACATGTTCATACTATTTTGTGTGTTACTCATTACGGATTTGGGGTATTTTAATGATTCAATAGTCATCCAATCATTTTCATCAGTTATCTATTATCAGAGAGAATCCCTAAAATAAGGCATAAGTAAATTGGGATGAGCTGTGTGAACTGCGTGATCAGAAAAGACGTTTTTATTATTTTGTCATGGTTATTACCGCAAATTATGGGGAAAAGTCTAAATACTCAAACTGAACCTTTATTGATACAGAAATTGCAGGAAACAGTGGTTAGGCTTGATCCAACACACTGCTTGTTGAATAATGTTCGGACCCTGGATAAATAGGTCCCCAAGTGGGTCACCCCCCTTCCCAGAGGAGTTACCCCCCTTCCCAGAGGAGTCCCCCAGTGGGTCACCCCCTTTCCAGAGGAGTCACACCAGTGGGTCACCCCCCTTCCCAGAGGAGTCCCTCAGTGGGTCATCCCCCATCCCAGAGGAGTCCCCCAGTGGGTCACCCCCCTTCCCAGAGCAGTCACCCCCCTTCCCAGAGGAGTCCCCCAGTGGGTCATCCCCCTTCCCAGAGGAGTCCCTCTGAGTCACCCCCCTTCCCAGAGGAGTCAACCCAGTGGGTCACTCCCCTTCCCAGAGGTGTCACCCCTCTTCCCAGAAGTGTCACCTCAGTGGGTCACCCCCCTTCCCAGAGGTGTCACCCCCCTTCCCAGTGGGTCACCCCCCTTCCCAGAGCTGTCACCCCAGTGGGTCACCCCCCTTCCCAGAGGTGTCACCTCAGTGGGTCACCCCCCTTCCCAGAGCCATTGGGCTTTCTCATTGCAGAACAACAAACAGATTAACAACTTAACAGTTTCCTCTGTCCCTCTGACCTACAGTAGCCATCTGTCCAGTTCATTACCCAAGAAACAAGCAAGTACAACTTTTTGAGCATTATCACAAGTAGGCTATGAGCCGGATGTGAAAACTTAGTCCTAATAAATGAATACAAATACTAATGGCATTAAAACAAGGAAGGTACACCTGCAGTTATTTTCCACTGATTGAGTGAAAAAATCAACGATAAGAAGCCAAAATCACAGTCTTCAGCGGTTTAGAAACCGCACATGTCCACATCACACATTTGTTCTGATTTTGAATAACCATGCAGGCCTAATTGGACCAGAATATGTTCTGCTGTTAGTTCAACAGACTAGAAACAAAATGTGTTCTGTTGAGCCTAGGGACAGAATATGTTGTATTGGTAACCTAAGGGACTAGGGACAGAATATGTTGTATTGGTAACCTAAGGGACTAGGGACAGAATATGTTGTGTTGGTAACCTAAGGGACTAGGGACAGAATATGTTGTATTGGTACAGTAACCTAAGGGACTAGGGACAGAATATGCTGTATTGGTAACCTAAGGGACTATGGACAGAACATGTTGTATTGGTAACCTAAGGGACTAGGGACAGAATATGTTGTGTTGGTTGCCTGAGGGACTAGGGACAGAATATGTTGTATTGGTACAGTAACCTAAGGGACTAGGGACAGAATATGCTGTATTGGTAACCTAAGGGACTATGGACAGAACATGTTGTATTGGTAACCTAAGGGACTAGGGACAGAATATGTTGTGTTGGTTGCCTGAGGGACTAGAGCTAGAACTTGTTTATTACAGCTTCCAAACTTGATATTATTTTACTTTTGTGTATTTTCTTCTATTCATTTTTCTTCCACAGAAAACGTGACATTGAAATTATTAATTCTTGTGGAGCAAATCCCACCTTGCATAAATTCCCATTGACATCACTCCATGAAAATTGATAATTTGACTTGTGCAATTTGGAAAATATCAGTATGTCCTTTTAATATGAAACTCTTGCTCATCTTCCTCTCCCTCTCTCCTCAGATCTGGGACACGGCTGGACAGGAGCGTTTCCGCAGTGTCACACATGCCTACTACCGTGATGCCCACGGTGAGACAGAAAGACACACACGAACTGTGTGGTCATGCCTCAATACCACTCCAGCTGCTAGTGGCAAAATGTTCTACCTCATAAGGACACAAGCAGACCAATACATGAATAATTGGGGTTCTTGATATGAAGAGTTTTGTGCTTTTGAAATACAGATCAATATGGCACATACATTACATACATTATCTAGATAACATTTATGGTTATTTGTATACATTCTGCTTAGCGTGCCATTTGATTGTGAACACTTGTTTTGAGACACGTTAAATAATCCTCTTTTTATTAATTTAGATTTTGGATGGATGGTAGGCCAGCAGGCATGTATCTTCACGTTGTCCATGTTTATGTTTTCAGTCAGATGAGGACTGTGTATGGTCAATGAGAGGGCAATATGCGGTTGTTACATTCCTGATGTGCCTGAATGAACAAGCAACATACTGTAAGCATGCTTCATTGTGTTTAGAGATCAGTGTATATAAATAATACAAAACACATATCCTATTTCTCTGATGCTTTGAATAAGGCAAACCCACTGATAAGAACCATGCCTCGGATCATATTTCTGTCTGAACACCCCCTCTCTGGAGGACCATTGTCATTCATCCCAGAGAGCAAAAAGCTGAAATACATCAGTGAAAATAATTTTACAGTGATGGACAGGAAACCAAGTGTTTAGGATGCTATCAAAGTCAATGCACACACAAACACACACACGGCAGGAATCCAACATAATGATTGATTATCGCTTCCCAGCAAAAAAACAAACAAACAAAGACTTCCAAGCCTGTGACAATCACTTAGCACCAATTTCTCATGAGATTCACTTGTGTGTTTCAGTCTGGGTCATGATTCTGCTGCCCTTTTCCAACTCAGTTCATTTGATTTCTGTTATCCTCCGCGCCCAGTTACAAAACAGACTGTGTTCCTGCTAAAGTTGAAAGCTGACACTGAGCAACATATCTGTGGGTGGACTTGTCATTTCTTGTCGAGTATCAGTGGGCTTTCCCCTGGTAATTTCATGTTTGAACTGAGTGCAATGTTGTTTTTGGTTAACCGGATGCAAAGGGCATATTGTGCTGCAACTCATTCCCCAAAATATTAACGCACTATAGGTCTACGAAATGGAGCTGTTGGCTGAGCTCAGTCCTTACACAGAAATCCTGGAAAAGTTTGTATCATGAACAACTTTATCGTATGTATGTCCCAAATCTCCAGACAGACATGACCGTGATAGTGGTGACACCGCCTTGCTGGTTGACCTTGTTGTTCCTGTTTGACAGACAGAGCCTATTAGATAAGCTGTTCCCCAAACACAGTTTGGCTCAGCACTCTCATTCTACTGGGCTGACTGCTCGTTCCAGCTAATGATCTAATTATGGCATAATAACACAATCTGTCTTAGTGGCCTCAGCACTCATCTTTACAGGAGGAGATTTCCTGTTTCCTCCAGAGACAGGCAATTTCAGTTGTGCCCATGTCAGAGACCCAGGACAAATGATACAGCCCATACTACCTGGTCCCCAAAAGACACAAGTAATTCTAGACCAACAAGTATCTACATGTTTTCAAATTCCAAATGCTTACCGTCCGCCATCTGCTATCGTCAGTAAGTCCTAATGATTGGTTTACAATCCATGTTTGGTAAGTTCAGAATGTATTATCATGCCAAGTCAGTATTCTGGGAGCAAGACTGCTTAGTTGAACACTGAGTTGTGCAACTGCTGCCATTGCAGCTTGCTATGTGAGCATTGCTGTTAATCCCCAAGGGTATATCCCCTGGCTGTGTGGTGGGGCCATGGCTGTGACTCTGGACATCGTGTGGGGCTCCATTGGAACCAATCCCCTGGCTGTGTGATGGGGACGTGGCTGTGACTCTGGACATCGTGTGGGGCTCCACTGGAACCAATCCCCTGGCTGTGTGATGGGGACGTGGCTGTGACTCTGGACATCGTGTGGGGCTCCACTGGAACCAATCCCCTGGCTGTGTGATGGGGACGTGGCTGTGACTCTGGACATCGTGTGGGGCTCCACTGGAACTTCAATATCCTCTCCTACAAAATCACCATACTCATTGGCTGTATTCACAGACAGGCAAGTTGATCCAAGTGATATCCATGCTCCATCAGCGCTTCTAATGTGACAGTGCATCTGAACGCAGCCTGTACTCTCAAAGGACCAGATTGAGGGCACTGTTTTGAAAGGTTGACTGTGTCGGATATTTGAGCTGTAGTGAGATGGGCATTGCCTCACATGTTGTGAGGTTTTATTGCATCAATGTCACAGCTCCCGGCTCAGCGCATAGTATGTTGTCGGCTAGGGCAGGAGTGGGGGATTAGGTTCTCTAAATATCCCACACCACCCTAGGGGACCACTTGTTTGTGCAAGTCCGTTCCCCTTGGGTAGGCAGCAACGGGCTGCTTTGCTCTGTGTAACACCTGGTTGACTTGAGGCGCCATTGTATAACGACATGTGTCGTACCGAAGGGAATGACTGAATCAGAACCTTAAGTTCCCTGAAGGAGGGAAAACGGTACAACACATAAATGAGCAATGAAGAGTGGAGCTGAATCAGTGAAGAGAGCTGATTATATCACATGAAAGGCCGGCTTCCAGTCAGGCTCAAGCCCCTATCGTCCATGAAAGGCATCATTGAACAAATGTGGGTGAGAACACATACTCCATACAGTTAGGTCTGGAAATAGTTGGACACTGACAGAAGTTTTGTTATTTTGGCTGTTTACCTAAATACGGTCAAGTTACTGTCAAATGATAAATATGGGCTTAATGTGTGGTCTCTCAGCTTTAATTTGAGAGTATTCACATCCAAATTGGAGGAAGGGTATAGGAATTACAGCTCATTAATATGTAGCCCCCTCTTTTTCAAGGGACCAAAAGTTATTGGACAATTGACTCAAAAGCTGTTTCATGGACAGGTGTGGGCTATTCATTCATTATTTCTTCTTCAATTAAGCGGATAAAAGGTCTGGAGTTGAATCCAGGTGTGGCATTCACATTTGGAAGCTGTTGCTGTGAACCCACAACATGCGGTCAAAGGAGCTCTCAATGCAAATGAAACAGGCCTTCCTTAGACTGCAAAAAAAAAACACCCAACATTCTGAGAAAAATTGAACGCACTGGTGAGCTCTGCAACACAAAAAGGCCTGGACATCCACAGAAGACAACAGTGGTGGATGATCGTAGGATCCTTTCCATAGTAAAGAAAAACCCCTTCACAACATCCAGCCAAGTGAAGAACACTCTCCAGGAGGTAGGCATATCAATTTCCAAGTCAACCGTAAAGAGAAGACTTCACAAAAGCAAATACAGAGGGTTCACAACAAGGTGCAAACCATTCATATGCCTCAAGAATAGAAAGGCCAGATTACACTAAAGGCCAGAAAAACATCTAAAAAAGCCAGCCCAGTTCTGGAACAGAACTTTGGACAGATGAAACTAAGATCAACCTGTACCAGAAAGATGGGAAGAAAAAAGTATGGAGAAGGCTTGGAATGGCTCATAATCCGAAGCATACCATATCATCTGTGAAACATGGTGGAGGCAGTGTGATGCCATGGGCATGCATGGCTTCCAATGGCACTGGGTCACTAGTGTTTATTGATGATGTGGCAGAAAACAGAAGCAGAGACCACTGCAGCTTTTTCTTTCCTTTCCAAAAGAGTTGAAAGTTTTGAGTGAGGAACAGAAGCGTTCAATTTGCAGTGGTCTCTTAATTTTAACCCTTCTGTTCCTCACTCAAAACCATCCTTTTGGACTTTTTTGGAAAGGAAAGAAAAAGGTGCAGTGGTCTCTTAATTTTTTCCGTAAGCTGTATATAATATATATTATGTGTGTTATCTGATGTGTATTAAATATATATTGTCTGCTTAGATTCAGCCAAATTCAGCGAAGTTGATTGGACAGCGCTTCACTTGGACAATGACCCAAAACATACTGCAAAAACAACCCAGGAGTTTTTTAAGGCAAAGAAGTGGAATATTCTGCAATGGCCGAATCAATCACCTGATCTCAATCCGATCGAGCATGCATTTCACTTGCTGAAGACAAAACTTAAGGCAGAAAGACACATTAAACAAACAACAACTGAAGACAGCTGCAGTAAAGGCCTGGCAAAACATCATAAAGTACAGAAACCCAGAGTTTGGTGATGTCCATGCATTCTAGACTTCAAGCAGTCATTGCCTATAAAGGATTCTTGACAAAGTATTAAAAATGAACATTTAATTTATGTTTGTGTTAATTTGTCCAATTACATTTGAGCCTTTGAAATAAGGGGACTGTGTATGAAAATGGTTGCAATTCCTAAACGTTTCATACAGTATTTTTGTTCTACCTCTTGAATTAAAGCAGAAAGTCTGCACTTCAATTGCATCTCGGTTGTTTCATTTCAAATCCATTGTGGTGGCGTACAGAGCCAAAATTAAGAATATTGTGTTAGTGTCCAAATATTTCCAGACCTAACTGTATGTGTTGTACTGTACCTCTTTCCCAACTTCAGAACACGTTTATAGACATCATCTAAAGTTATGATTCTACAGGAAAATAAATATATATTTTGAGGGGTTCGGTTAAAATAGATCCTTAGGAAAGATGGATTTCCTTGAATATACTACTTGATGATAAACAGAAAAGGCTCATAAATCTATATCGATGTTTTGAGGATTTTTCTTCGCTGCCTCAGGACCTGGGAATATTAGCGTTATTGAAAGAACCATGAATTCTGTTTTGTATCAAAGGATTCTTAAAAGAGAATGTCAGGTCATTCGCCTGTGAGATGAAACTAAAGTGTACCTGGTTCATGCGTCAAGACAGTGACCTAAAATACGTAAACATCAAAATTGCTGAAATGGAAAATATTGAAGATCAAGTTCATTTGAAAAGTCATGCCATGACCAATAAAGACCAGTTTATACTCAACAACCCACAAATGTCGCTGAGTTAAGGCAGATCAGCATGCACTTATTGCATCTAAAGGTGGAACAACCATTTGTTAAGTGTTAAGGTCAATCACTCCCCAAAACGGACTAGGGGCATTGGGTGCTGTGTAACATTGTTAATTAAATTAATAAAATAAGCATAATTTAATGTTTGTGATTTTTCCACTCAATATGATTTTATTTAATATACGGTTTTGTTTGAAGCAGACGCATCACCAGACTTTCAAAACACTC
The DNA here is from genome assembly GCA_016801175.1 of Esox masquinongy. NCBI lineage: Eukaryota > Metazoa > Chordata > Actinopteri > Esociformes > Esocidae > Esox > Esox masquinongy. The sequence continues at coordinate 7,725 of JACXGI010001013.1, read as the reverse complement.
AGGGCTCAGACAGATGACCCGGGGCTGGGGGGACTGCATGTGTGTAATTACATTAGCTATAATTCTGTGGGCTATTACATTATTTCTTTTAACAGTGCCTTTTTCCAGAAAGTCGCTTGGAAATATTGGAATTTAGCCTATTTTGGGCTTGTTTCCAAAATGCACATTCTTATTTGGGCTTGTGTATTGTTTTGACCATGAGCCACACTAAAACTAAGAGCGAGTTTCAATAAAAATTGTAACGTCCCCATCTACTGTCTAGCTCTGCCTTCTGTACATCTGGGATACTACCGGCTACTACTAGCTGTGATTGTTTCCCTTCCCCAAATTAGTTCAGTGGCTAGAGGTGTGTTTAGTATATTCACTGTGTCATCGCTGTGTCTATGTCAGCTCGCAGAACACTCAGGGCTGACCACAAAACATCCGAGGCTAGAGCCCTGAAAGCTCGGGTCTGGTGACGCCCCTGGTTTGAAGATCTGACAAAAAAAATGTCCCCAAAATGGACAAAACATATATTTTGGGGGAAAAATCTCAAAGGGGGTAAATACTTTTTTCATGGAACTGTACATATTCTAACCAGACACCTTTTATTAAATTAAAACCACACATTCTTATGATATACATGGTTAAATAATTCAAATGTAATGTATGCTAACCAACTGAGCACATCGAAATTGAGAGACCTTAGCAATTTTGTGAAGATGGAACCTAATGTGCAAGACTAGTGGATACTTACTGTACCAGGAAATAATTACAACGCCAACGCATTTCAGTTTATTATGTTAAATACCTATTGTTTGAAATTACTGGTAACATGCTGAATTTGCTCCCACCTTTGGTTATTTAGTTGTATTACAGCAATAGCGCATTCAAACCAGTTTTAACTGAAGGATTTCGCTTGGGCCGTCTCCCATTGCTTGTTTGAGGACAGATGGTCATGTCTCAGTGAAGCAGTCTCATGAAACACCATCATTCCACTATTACTGCAGATTTTTATGGACATGCTATATATTACAATGTGTGAATTCTACATAATGCCCCTATAAAACAATATTTTGCTGTTTCAAAGTGTTGTTTACAGTAAAAGGGAGAGAAAGAATGCCAGTTAAATCCATTGTCATTTTATATTGTAATAGCAAAATATGAAAACTCATTGGTAGGAGTGAATACTTATGCAATCAACTGTACCACACATCACTCCCTCCATTTCAGTCTCTGCATCCCTATCACAAGTAAACACTATATTCCCTTCATCCACATCAACTGAATGTTGTTTACTGTTTTATAAGCCCTAAGCATTTGCCTTTGATATGGTTCTCTGGGACTTCTCAGTAACCCAAACAACTCCAAGAGCTTCCTGCAATATATGCACTCAGCGACTGCATCCCAAATAGCACACTTCGTTTTTACTGCTTTTAAGTAGGGTCCATAGGGGACTATTCCAAAGTAGGGATGACATAGGGGCGAGGGTACCATTTGTAATGCATCCGGTTGCTTTTGAAGTCAACAAGCCACAGGAATTAGTCAAGAGGGACTGCTTTAGTGATTCCAACAGCTTTGAGTCTTTTAGTAAAGCAAAGACAGCTTTTTCAGATTTTCCAGTTCCTTCCGCCATATCCCTGGCCGCAAGTCACTTACTCCCACATCTCTGCAAATCCTACTCTAATTCCCAGAAACAAAAAAAAAATATTTTGAAATTCTGAAAACAATTGTATAGTAACTGTTGTCATTTTCAATTTTTACTAGGGATGTCATGACCTCTCCACTTTCTGAAATTGCAGTTTTGTCCCCTCCCCTCCTTTGTCCCCCCCTATTTTCACTGTGAAAGAAGTAGCGGAGCTGGTATGCTTTTTGACCGCACAAAACCTTGAAACATACAGGCCTTGTTGTAGCTCACTTTTTGACCAATGGCCAGGAAATCGAAGATGGAAAATTAGACTTTTTCATGTGTGAGTTTTTATCAGATTATTGATCTGTCGGTTTCATTTTTGTCAGATTGTAATAAAGCTCTACAGGCCTAATTGGTGATCAGTACCCAACGTCATGCTCATAGTGTCTTAGCAGGAATCAGAAGGGAGTCCCAGCACTGTTGGGTCAGATAACAGGGGAGACAAGTTTTATGGACCTGAGGTGAATTTTCCAATGTAAACATTTGAGTGAATGGATAACGATTGAACTATCTTTCATCAGTTAAATGGTAAAGCATTGCAATATGAAAATTAGAATTACTTGTTCTAAAAAAAGTGCTAACTCAGGGTTCGACATTGTTCTTAACCTTGCTAACATTAGCTTAGGGATCCTGGTTGCTAGCTATAGAGATCTAGTCTACATCTTCTTTCGCTTCTTTGCAGTTTTCGTGGTGTATGTTGTAATAGACAAGGGAGGAATTGGCAGTTTGTCGTCCTGGTCTTTAGATGCCATTATAGTTTCTTACAGTAAGCGAACGTTGCTACCTATGGCTAACTAAGCTATATACACTGATCAGCCATAATATTATGACCACCTGTCTAATATTGTGTAGGTCCCCCTTTTGCCGCCAAAACAGCCCTGGCCCGTCGAGGCATGGACTCCACTAGACCTCTGAAGGTGTGCTGTGGTGCCTGGCACCAACACGTTAGCAGCAGATCCTTTAAGTCCTGTAAGTTGTGAGGTGGGGTCTCCATGGATCGGACTTGTTTGTCAAGCACATCCCACAGATGCTCGAATGGATTGAGATCTGGGGAATTTGGAGGCCAAGTCAACACCTTGAACTCGTTGCTGTGTTCCTCAAACCATTCCTGAATCATTTTTGTTTTGTGGCAGGGCGCATTATCCTGCTGAAAGAGGCCAATGCCATAAGGAATACCGTTGCCATGAAAGGGTGCACATGGTCTGCAACAATGCTTAGGTAGGTGGTATGTGTCAAAGTAACATACACATGAATGGTAGGACCCAAGGTTTCCCAGCAGAACATTGCCCAAAGCATCACACTGCCTTCGCCAGCTTGCCTCCTTCCCATAGTGCATCCTGGTGGCATGTATTCTCCAGGTAAGCGACGCACATGCACCCAGCCATCCACGTGATGCAAAAGGAAACATGATTAATCAGAACAGGCCACCTTCTTCCATTGCTCCGTGGTCCAGTTATGATGCTCACGTGCCCATTGTAGGCACTTTCGGCAGTGGACAGGGGTCAGCCTGGGCACCCTGACTGGTCTGCGGCTATGCAGCCCCATACGCAAAAAAACTGCGATGCACTATGTGTTCTGACACCTTTCTATCAGTACAGCATTAACTTTTTCAGCAATTTGAGCTACAGTAGCTCGTCTGTTGGACAACACAGGCCAGCCTTCACTCCCCACGTGAATCTATGAGCCTTGGCCACCCATGACCCTGTCGCCGGTTCCTTGGACCACTTTTGATGGGTACTGACCACTGGCGACCGGGAACACCCCAGAAGGGCTGCAGTTTTGGATATACTCTGACCCAGTCGTCTAGCCATCACAATTTGGCCATGGGCATAGTTGCACTGATCCTTACGCTTGCCCATTTTTCCTACTTCTAACACATCGACTTTAAGGACAGAATGTTCACTTGCTGCCTAATATATCCCACCCACTGACAGGTGCCATGATAACAAGATTATCAGTATTATTCACTTCACCTGTCAGTTGTCATAATGTTATGGCTGATCGGTGTATATCTTCCAGGTAAAATGCATGTTCTCAAAATAAGCCAAGGAGGAAGGCCCGCCTCACAGAAGGCGATTGGCGGGAACGGAATTGCTGGAAAAGAATTGGCTGGAAAGTAGTTGTACGCTCCAAAAATTAGAAATTGACTTTCCACTGGCACTGAACTTTCTGTGTTGCTAAACAACTCTTAGAGGGTTTCATTAGCTTACACAATAGATTTATACGGGACAAAACATTTATTTTTTCACTGAAATTATCCTGCCTAGTGCAACTTTAATGGTCAAACAATTTGCTTTTCTTTCGAAAACAAGGACATTTCTAAAGTTACCCCAAACTTTTGAACGGGAGTTTACATTGAAATAATTTCCTAGACAGATTGTGCCGAGTGATTTTGCCTGCATCTGATAGTCAGGCTCAGCGGATGAAGGCAGAGACTAGCCTCTCACCGTCCCTCAACGGTCATTCACTTCCTCTAAAAATTAAAAAATCTTCTGGTGATATTAAAGGGTGCATAAGCTGTTCATTTTGCAAGCCCATCAGTACACTTTGTTATTTAGAAAGCTGCAGAGTTGGGTTGCAGTGCAAGTGCAGAAGGACATTTATGATTCATGAAAGGTAAAAAGCAACCATACCTCTCAGGAATTACGTTTTTATGGAACTATTTTGTAAACAGCGATTACATTTAGTATGAAAATAAATTGGTGCAATTACATTCACAATCAACATATCCCCAATGCTATTGGGCCTTAATGACTCGGTATTACGTTGCTCCTTAACATTTCGCCATAATGTTGGTCCTTAGCGTAAACGATTCAACATATAAAACGCCTTGTTACGAATAAAATATATGTTTAACGGTTAAGGTTAATTTAGGGGTTAAAGTTCGGCATCACAATAGTAGCGTTAGGTTTAGGATAAAGGTTAAAGGGCATGATACACATACCGCGGCCACGTGCTTTGGGAGCGCCACTCGCATTCCTTTCCAGTGTCCACAAGTGATCTATGCAGCGAAAGGCTGTGCTGCACAATTCAGACTTGGTAGCAGTGAACCATTTTGACAACATCAAGATTATGCAAATCACCAGATGCAAACATTGTGATAACCAGTCACTGAGGTTGCTGCCCGTGTTTGGCTGGAATCTCCTCCCTGTTGTGAAACCAAAGTTCAATCTCAAGTCACTCTACACCATTTCCAGGTTAACAAATGTTCAATCCCAGATCAACATGAAGCTGCCCCTTCAGAGCTATATTAACAAGAAATGACAACAAAGGCACTCCAATAAACTGCATAGGACCGCAGGGCCTGTTTAGCATTCACGGTATTACACTTTAGTTCCATTAATCAAAGTTCTGTTGCCCACAAAATATTTTAGCAAAAATCTGTTAGCAAAGGTTGTTGAATTGTAGAGGAAATAACATTGACGTCAACAGATCCCATGGTCTACTGCGAATATTCCCGACTTTGACTTAAAATTATAAAATTTTGTCAATGGTTAGATTCCCCCATTCAACTTTCCAGTTTGTGTTTTTCAGCTATCTTTATCAACTCTGAGCTTTCATAGCTGTCACCCAACTATTGGTATCCACAATGTCGTACCATGAGTGTCAAAATCTATTTAAGAGAATAAATCTATGACATGTGAAACACACACGGTTTTCTTAGTATTCCGATGTTATGGAATAATTGAATATAGCAAAGTCACATATTTACTAACCAAAGCTGCTTCAGATGAACAAGTTATGTTCGAGACATCAAACACAATCGAATGTCCTGCCAAATTAATACACTTCTGTACAATTTCTATAAAATGTGTGTTGATGACTTGATGTAGAAATTAGATTTTAGGCCAAAATGCCCTCAAGTGTTCCCTTTAGCCAAGCGTTCCCTTTAGCCATCTACAAGCCAATTTGAGGCTTGTAGATGTATCATGGGCTTAAGGGTGAGGTTATAAAGAAAAAGAAAAAAGAAAAATGCCTGTCTAAACAGCACAAACCCGCCCCTCACCCCCAAAAACAATTCTCTCTCGCTGGAGCCCAACTTGCAAAATCAGGAAAACGCCTGTCTAAACGGAACAATTCCTCAACAAAAAAATGTGTTACCTCTCGATGGACTCAAGCTCGCAACCATCAAACTGAAGGTCGGTTGTGGTACTACCCAAAATCCCCGAACACAGTGTCCTAGCAAATTGCCATTGTATTTAACTGTGAACATGTTCATAGCTGCCCCTAGTGGTTCCTTCGGCAAACAGCCCTTCTCATATTTTGACACTGAACTAATTGCAAGTTATTTAGGATTAATAGCGCTGGGATATGTTGATAATGAATGTAATAGCACATAAAGAACGCAATTGCGTTTTTTAAAGTAGTTACAAATGCATGTAACTGCTGTAGTCATGAGTTGGTAAAAAAGTGTTGACAGTGCTGAATATATATTTTGACCAGATCTGACTCAAAAAACAGCAGCTCTTTGATATATTCATGGACAGTTTCTCCGTAAAGTCAGATTTTAGACATTTGGAAATCTCGCAGTATAAAGTTGGCTGCGTGCGAGAAAGTAGCAAAGTGATCTGAGATAACAGTTTTCCTAGATACTGTATGTACAGGCCTATGGGTACATTGGATTTCCTCTGCGCCTCCCAATTAGGTGGAGTTTATATACTTACAGACATATGAAATGGGAACAATTAGCGTACCGAGCCCAGAGTGGTTTTGAATTAAGTTCACCTAATGCCAACAGCATAACATTAATTTAAAAAAAGTGAATGATATGTATTTTTTAACATGCAATAATGTTTTTTTTACTCAAAAAGGTAGCGGTCAAAAGTATTGAAACCTGTTAAGATAATAAAGAAGCTCACAAAAAATGAAATCTGCTTGCCAGTAAGGACATACAGCACCATAAAAAATTAAGAGACCACTGCAGCTTTTTCTTTCCTTTCCAAAAAATTTGAAAACTAAGGTTTTGAGTGAGGAACAGAAGGGTTAAAATTAAGAGACCACGGCAAATTGAACACTTCTGTTCCTCACTCAAAACTTTCCTTTTCAACATTTTTGGAAGGAAAGAAAAAGGTGCAGGGTCTCTTAATTTTTTCCAGAGCTGTATATTAATATAGTGCCTATAGAAAGTCTAGAAGCCCCTTAAACTGTTTTACATTTTGTTGTGTCTTGGCCAATGACTTGTAAGCATTTAAATCAGGCTTTTTCCCACATATCTATGCACCATAATTCACAATTTGTGTTAAGTATTATTGAGATATCAAATGATATGTTAAAAATACCAAAAACTGACTTGCTAACCCCCTTACGTACTGGCTGTAATTACAGCTCAGAGTTTTAATTCCCCCTTTTAGGGTAACAAAAGTGTTTTAGACAATGGGCTTCACAGCTGTTTCCCAATCGGCAGTTGTGTTTGTTGGCATCATATATACCGTGGTTGCATCATGTATATATACAGTATCTCACAAAAGTGAGTACACCCCTCACATTTTTGCAAATATTTGATTATCTTTTCATGTGACAACACTGAAGAAATGACACTTTGCTACAATGTAGAGTAGTGTGTGTACAGCTTGTATAACAGTGTAAATTTGCTGTCCCTTCAAAATAACACAACACACAGCCATTAATGTCTAAACCGCTGGCAACAAAAGTGAGTACACCCCTAAGTGAAAATGTCCAAATTGGGCCCAAAGTGTCAATATTTTGTGTGACTACCATTATTTTCCAGCACTGCCTTAAGCCTTTTGGGCATGGAGTTCACCAGAGCTTCATAGGTTGCCACTGGAGTCCTCACGGAGCTGGTGGATGTTAGAGACCTTGCGCTCCTCCACCTTCTATTTGAGGATGCCCCACAGATGCTCAATAGGGTTTAGGTCTGGAGACATGCTTGGCCAGTCCATCACCTTTACCCTCAGCTTCTTTAGCAAGGCAGTGGTTGTCGTGGAGGTGTGTTTGGGGTCGTTATCATGTTGGAATACTGCCCTGCGGCCCAGTCTCCGAAGGGAGGGGATCATGCTCTGCTTCAGTATGTCACAGTACATGTTGGCATTCATGGT
>JACXGI010001012.1:78743-106421 GCA_016801175.1 Esox masquinongy | reverse complement strand
CTATGGGGTATTGTGAAGAGGAAGATGCGATACGCCAGACCCAACAATGCAGAAGAGCTGAAGGCCACTATCAGAGCAACCTGGGCTCTCATAACACCTGAGCAGTGCCACAGACTGATCGACTCCATGCCACGCCGCATTGCTGCAGTAATTCAGGCAAAAGGATCCCCAACTAAGTATTGAGTGCTGTACATGCTCACACTTTTCATGTTCATACTTTTCAGTTGGCCAACATTTCTAAAAATCCTTTTTTAGTATTAGTCTTAAGTAATATTCAAATTTTCTGAGATACTGAATTTGGGATTTTCATTAGTTGTCAGTTATAATAATCACACTTAAAAGAAATAAACATTTGAAATATATCAGTCTGTGTGTAATGAATATAATATACAAGTTTCACTTTTTGAATGGAATTACTGAAATTAATCAACTTTTTGATGATATTCTAATTTTATGACCAGCACCTGTATATCCCACCTATTGACAGGTGCCATGATAACCAGATTATCAGTGTAATTCACTTCACCTGTCAGTGGTCATAATGTTATGGCTGATTGGTGTATAGTTCACAGAAGACAAACACAATACAGCTAGCTAGTTGAAAACGAGTTTGTCCATTGAGCTAAAAAGATAAATGTTATGATGTGTTTTGTATTACAAGTAGTAACCCAAAAGCGAATGATCTGATCACTATCTACAAAGTTAACAACCATTCTAAATACAGTATGTGTTTGCCAGCACCCATCTCCTGCTTTCCAGCTAATTATTTCACTTTAACTGACCAGGTGAAGAATCTTATACTAGCCATGATGTCCCGGTAGCAATCAGCACACTTTGATCCCATACGCAAAAGTAATATATTGAAATATATCTTTACAAAATGTATGTGCCTGCATTTACATTCATTTATATGACAGATACCAAAATATATGATTACAGTATATACATATATTTAAATATATGTCTGAAAATATGTTGAAATATTTAAGTTTTGGCCACATTCATAATAAATGCAAATATATGGTAGGAAATACATTTTAATAGGAAGATCTGCCCTGTCCAGACCTATAGCCTACGGGGGAAATTGTCCTACACACTTTTGTAATGTGTTCGATTAGTATTCGAAGACTATGCAGTGACTTGATTTATTGTTATATACCAATATAAAGAAGGAGACTTGACATGACAATCTGGATAGAGAAGGTTATAGGGTCTATTTTACAAATATATTTATTTAATATATTTAAATGAATTGTATTTACTTATGTATTTTATAAATATATTCAACCAATGTCCAGTATGTAAATATATTTCAGTTTTAGCAAAATATATTCCCATATATTATTTTTGCATATGAGATTGAACAAGGTGGGAATGGGTTGGCAAAATAATCAGATACAAGGTGTTTTAACCTTTTCACGCATACGTTTCAAATATCACTTAACACCCCCCAAATTAAAGACTTGATGATAGGTTGATTACTTCAATCAATTGTGTAAGTGGTAGGGCATCATTTGAAACAGGTGTGTGAGTGCTAAGGCAAAAACAAAAATGTGCACCCCTTTAGGTCCTGAGGACCAGGATTGGAAAACACTGCCCTAAACACATAGCTGAAATCTAAACATCAGCATCTTCATTGGTTGATCTACTTCCATTTCGGATACTGCATGGAATAGCAACACACAAGTTGAAAACATCCAATGCACACAATGGCCCGTGAGCTCTGCAACCTTGTCCGGCAAAGGAGTCGCAGTGGAGTGGAATGTATTCCATTGGAATGGAAGGGAACCTTGGTTCAGAGAGGAAACATGCCACACCTTTTGGACTTTTTGGGTCGGTGTCAAAATCAGTTTTGAAATCAGTGAATACAGGTGAGGATGGTTACTTTACAGAACAGGAAATGGGCCCCCAACTGCTACACACTTGTAGCACCTTATCTGGCATGATTGAATTTGATTTCATGCATGCATGTTCCCCATTGTGGCACCTCGTCGATGGTTATATACATTTCCCAAGGTTATGCTGCTGAAGTTTGACAAAGTAGGATGGGCAAAGACTGTCCACAAACACATGCACACACATTCTGAGTATTGATTACTCATCACACAGTTTAGAGAACAGAATCTTTAAGCCAAATCACTACAATCTCTACAATCTTTAAGCCAAATCACTATCATACCTCAGTTAGCAAAGTTAGCAAAGTTTGTAAGCAAGGGGTTCGGATGACATGGGGCAAAAATTGGCACATACATGACCTAGTATACAATTTTCATGGACCTGTTTTGGCTTGACTGCACCACTTTCACACTCTGTTACCAAAAATCTTTAACTGGTCTCTTGCAAATATTTATAATGAGAAAAAAGATTGTTTGGGAGGGGACATTCTGGTAAATCTCTGTAACACAGTTACTGCAGTTTAACCCTAACAGGCACACACATGCACAAACTAATAACACACACACACACACACACACACACACACACACACACACACACAGCACTGTATTCTCAGACAATCCCTCTCTCCTCTTGCATATAACAAACACACATGTTGTGAAAGAGTGGTCTTAGGTGACCAGGTTTTAACTTTTCAATGGAGGGTGTTGGATTACCTGACAGCGTTAACGGGGACAACTGAGTGGGAACAGGAACAAATACTGTATTGCACTCTGTAGCCTAGCCTACTGATGTCACATGGGAGAAACAAGGTCCCAATCTGTCCCCAAGCAAGACTATTATTTAACCCAAAATGCTCTAGCTAACCCTCCATGGTAAAGGTTCATGTGGACAGGATCCAACAGTGTGTGTGTGTGTGTGTGTGTGTGTGTGTGCATGGACGAAAAGCAAGTTGTTCCATCGCAATAATTATGTGTGGTTATGTAATTACGCTGTGCTATGCTAAGTAGGGACGAAAAGAGACCACAGACCTGCTCTGTGAATGGAAAACTAGGGCTTTTTCCTGTCAAAACGACTGGTATTTACATACTATGTTCCAAACATGCCTCCAGCTCCAATATTAGTGGGCCGCAATTAATCTCTTTACATGACAATACTTTATACAGTAAGGACTACTAGTATTTAAAAATGGATAGAGAAAACATTTATTTTTTGGAAATATGAAACATTTACCTTCTCACATAAGAGCACATTTGGCTAGTTTGTATGTAGTATATCCATATATTCTCTGCCCCCTGTGCTATCTACATGAACCGAAATAGAGATACAAATAAACAGATTTGAATTATCCTACAGTGCAGCATACAATTATAGCAGCTCTAGTTTCTCAAGTGTGTACACTCCGAAGGCTTGAATGACAATGAATATAACTCTGCTGAGAAATTAGTGAGGGGTTAGGGATTTGGAAAGACTATTGGACCACAGGCTGGGTTCCTGTAAATAAAAGAGCCTGATGATATCCTAAAACAAACACTTTGGTTTTCAAAGACACAGCAAAGTCCAGCCATTCTCTCTGTCTCTTTCTCCCTCCCCTCTCTGTCTCCCATACCTTCCACTGGGCTTGAGAGGTTGAGAGAGAGACAGGAGAGAGAATGGGCCTGTTATTATCCAGGGTGCTCTACAGTGGGAGTGTGTGATGATCACAGGAAAGGAGAGAATTCCATTCAAACCACAGAGGCGTTCAACACTCTCTGGATGGGGTTTGGCCTGAACTCCTGTGTGGTCATGGTCCCAGAGGTTGAATACTAAGTGACTGCTGGCTGGTCATATGCTCAGTATTATCGCTGATCACTTAAGACCATATTGTGTTTTTGCTGCCTTTCCATTTTGTTCTTTACCACTTGTAACCCTGTAAGCTCTGGGAAATAATGGGCTTTCCTTAGCGCATTTCCTAACGGTGACCCAACACATAAACTCTGCTCCCGCTGATACAAGTTAACTTCAGAAGGACTAAGCTAAGATGACCTTCAGACCATCACATGAATGATCTTTGACCCCTGCAGCCTGCTCCAGACCCCATGGGTCAGCACTTGACAACAAACAGGGAGAAAGATGGAGACAAAGAGAGACAGAGACTTAGACAGCTCATTTCATAACTGGTAGGCTAAGAATGTGTGAGATCCATTCAGCCAGTGAATACCTGTCTTTAACCAATTAATTTATGCCTTTCCCCAGTGAATTTATGCATTTAGCCTGTGAATCTGTACGTATAGCCAGTAAATCTATGCCTTTATCCAGTGAATCTTTGCCTTTATCCCATGAATTTATGCTTTTAGCCAGTGAATCTTTGCCTTTAGCCAGCGCATCTTGGCCTTTAGCCAGTGAATCTGTACTTTTAGCCATAAAATCTATGCCTTTATCCCTTGAGTCTTTGCCTTTATCCAGTGAATTTATGCTTTTAGCCAGTGAATATTTGCCTTTAGCCAGTGAACCTTGGCCTTTAGCCAGTGAATCTGTACTTCTAGCCATTAAATCTATTCCTTTATCCCTTGAGTCTTTGCCTTTATCCACTGAATCTACTGTACACTTGAATCTTGATGGTATTCTGTTCATGTAGTGGAAGACGATAGGGAGACTAGAGGCTGGGAATGAAAACGTGAAAACATGGGAGTGGAAGTGTGTGTGTGTGTGTTTGTGTGTGTGTGTTTATGCGCGTGTGTGCAGACATGCCTGCATGCGCATATTTGTGTGTCTGTGGCAGTGGGAAAGAATATCGGGTTAGACCCGCACTATGGCCCTGCAGCCACAGTACTCAGATGTCACCCATCTATCCGCTTACAAAAAGCAGGATGACAGGGCCCTATACCGCAGCTCCACCACACAACATATCCCACAGTGTTCCTCTCTACCACTCCTCTACAACCAGCCCCCCCCCCCCACACTGTTTCACCCGACCCAACTCTTTTCATTCTTCATTACAGACCGCAGTGAAATGGAAAAGAAAGAAAATTAAAGGGAAGGCTGGACGGCTTCCATTTACTCAACTCTTACCTGTGTGAAATGTTGGCTTTGGGCCCGAGGTGAAACAATACTCTTTTCAAGCCCGGAGACATTAAGTGGACACAACTCAAATGTGTGTGTATCTGTCTCTCTCACTGTGTGTATTTCTCTGATATTTTCTGTGTCTCTGTGTTTGGGTTTGTACATGTTAGCATGTGAATGTGATGGTTAAGGGTTTGGTTGAAATAGAGTTAGGTCAAACCACAGTGGAGTCTGATTGGAGAGTGATTCAGGAATAGTGGATACTGTTTGAAGCCTGATTCAGGAAAAGTAGTGTCTGGTGGAGCCAGATTCAGGAACAGTGGAGTCTGGTGGAGCCAGATTCAGGAACAGTGGAGTCTGGTGGAGCCAGATTCAGGAACAGTGGTGTCTGGTGGAGCCAGATTCAGGAACAGTGGAGTCTGGTGGAGCCAGATTCAGGAACAGTGGAGTCTGGTCGAGCCAGATTCAGGAACAGTGGAGTCTGGTGGAGCCAGATTCAGAGGATGGAGAGTGGTTCATGAACAGTGGAGGAAGATACAATGTCAACAGCACCCTGACACCTTTTTGTAAGAAAATCATAGTGCCACATTAGTGAATTGGTGAAACAGAACTAATTGGGTTTAACTTCCAATGACCGGTCTGCTCTCACCTGGGTATGTAAGCTGAATGCATAAACTGTAAATCAGTCTAGATAAGAGTGTGTGCTAAATGACTCAAATGTAATTAATGGAGTAGAAAAGGGAGTATCCCATCATCCCAATCCAGATGTTACATAAGCCTTCTGGGCTTTGTCACGGAAAACAACTTATGGCTGACAGCCTGTACTCTGCTGGAGCCATGGTTGGATAACCCCACGAGAGTTCATCATACTTCACCCCCACCTCCTCTCAAACCTCTTGTTCTCTGCAGTTTTCTAAGCATGGAAGAGAGTGAAATGAGGAGTAGGGAAGAGGAGGGTGGAGAATCAGACACCATGTTGAAGAGTAATGGCTGTCCAAGGGTCCTTATGATCAACCCACCAAGACCACGACCCACCTGTTTTCCCACTCACAAAGACTGTGGTTATCAAGTCTCCTTATTCTTGGTTTCTTCTGGCAGTTGATTGATGCCTTCGTAGCAGCATAAACATGTCTTCTTATTTATTGCTCTCTTTTATTTATTGTTTTTTTTCACATATATACTGTTTGTATGTGATGTATTTTGAGACACATATTTGCCGATTGACAGAGAGGCTTATTAATTTTGGCTTGGCTTGTTATAGTTAGCTAGCTGGCTTTTGTTTTCAGTTGAATAATGCATCTGGAAAATTACCATTGTTTTGTTTTACTTGGCTGCCAGTTCCTGATCTTCTTAGAACATAATTTGAGGAGTTTCCTGAAGCTTGAGAGGAAAGGTGATAGAGGAATATAGCAGTGCTCAGGAAAAAGACTTGTAGCGAGTTCAACTAGCAACTATTCTTTATGTGGTGAGCTTTCTGGCTTCCAGAGCTGCAGAGACATTTGGGACAGTTGGGTACCACACGGATGAGCTTTAAGATCACAGATTTCCCATCTACAGGATGCTAAGCAGACTCCCTTGCCATTATCTACTGTCCTCAGAACACAGCTTTTCGTTACAACCAACACCTGATTTGCAGATTTTTTAAAGTCGCTTCACCATTGTTTAAGAACCAAATATTATCTACAGCGATGATCTGGGGGGAGAAGAGCAATTCAGTTTAAGTGTCTTACATAGCTTCCACCTTGGCGGTTGGGGGATTACAACCTTTCAGCCACTAGTCAGATGCCCTAACCAGTAGGCCATCTTGCTACCCCAAATACTTGGAGTGATGATGCTGTGACCTGTAAACTCTATTTGCTGAATCATTTGCGGACACAGACTAAAAGTTAATTCTCCATTGAGCTTGTTTTTTAAGTCCAGGACAACGCCAGGGCTAGGCATAATCTTTGTCCATGTCAAAAGCCCTAAGAGCTACCGTCTAATTGCTTTTCCCTCAATTATATTGTGTTTGACCTAGTTGATGAATGCTCTGAATCAACATGGCCCAAATCTATTTTGTTTAAGTCCAAACAGAGAGTCCAAACTCAAGGCAGACCAGTTGTTGAGTTGGATGTAGACTTACAGTAAGGTGACTGGTGCTGAAACGCTGAGGGAGAAGGGGCAGAGGAAGAGAGGGAGGTTGGATTTCAGAGGTGGAGGGGGTCTACTCTGCTAAGCTCATCAGGGGTCTTGAAGGCTTGGTAAATGTCACTCATAGAGGCCCACTTTACGTGACTTCACAGGGGCCCCACACATTCTGCCCTGATTATATCATTTTTTTATGAGAGCCCACCTGTGTCATGTCAAATATGCATTATTGCACAATTTTGTCTTTTCACCAGCAATTGGTGCATTTTTCCCAGTGGGTTAAGAACACTTTTTGTTGTGTTTCATTGGTTGTTTCCAAACTATTTCAGTTCCTCTGTTTTCTCTCATCAGGACATCCTATCGAAATTTAACTGGAAACTGGAATGGCTGTTGACTCATTTGGTGGTATTTATGTGTGTGTGTTTGCACCCGTTAACCCTACAAAATCTACGAGTGTGTATTACATAAGGGAGTGATGACTTCTGACTCAAAGTTAAAAGAAGACCTCTGTTTATCAGGAGTACAGTGATGTAGTGTGCCAGTGATTGCGTGTTGGTATCTGTGCCAGACACGGTTTTCATGCTGTGTGTTAGATTAGAGGAGAGGAATGTCAGAGAGTGCACAAGGAAGGAGAGATGTGTCTGCCTGTCTGTCTGTCTGTCTGTCTGTTTATGTTTATTTACTATGTCAGCGTAAAATTGTGTTTACCATGGGGGGAATCCCCTTCCTCAAGTGGACTTAATGACAGGTCTTGACTTGGGGCTGGAGAGAGACATGGTGGTGGGAGGACGGTGGGAACCATGGCTTCTATCCCATTCTCTTTTATTAAAACCAGGCCTGGACTCTCCCCCTGTAGAATAACTGTCGACATGAGCCCCCCCATCCTCTGACGACTGCCCACAAAACCTCTACAGAGCCCCCCAAACCAACTACCCCCCCACCCCCTGGAGGCTCACACGTCTTCTCCTCATACCCAGTCGCCTCATCTGCTTCCTTCCCCGGTCAGAACAACAAAGCCGTGCAACCGAAGCCTGTGTCCTGCAGTGTCTCACTTTGGGCCTGTTTGTGACAGGAAGCCACATGAGAGAGGGAGACACTGTCAGGCTGAGCAGAGCGAGGCACATATGTCTGAAGAGAATCTCTTCCTCCGCTCCCCTCCTCCCTCCACTGAAAATGAGAGAAAGAGAGGTTCCGAGCCCCAGGGTGATCCATCCAAACTCCCGGTTCTCCTCCTTTCTATCTCTCCATCTTTCTTCTGTTACACTGATGAAAACCAACGACGTCAACACCAATAAGGCTTACAAACTCCATATCTCAGCCCCCTCTACTCATAACATCCTACATTTAAAGTGGGTTGCATATGTTTACTGTCTGTGTAGTTCAAAGAGCGAGAGAGACTGTTCGGAAAAAAATAATAACAAAAATAACAAGTGGGCTTTAATTGAATTTAAGGCTTAACTGAATGAACAACAAAGACAAAATGCAATATGAAAGTTTACTAAATAGTTTGGGGAGTGGCCTCATCTCCAAAATAATATCCTCAATGCCAGATGCTTTGATGGCAGGTAGCCCTATACAGGATAAAAGGAGTGTCAGAGATGGGTCTTCAGGTTATTATAGCTGGTTGTGGTAGGTGAGGTGGAAGGTTGTCAGAACGTTTTGCTGCAACACAGCAGGAAAAAGAAGCATGGGTAGGTTTGGCATTAATACATCCCAGGAAAGACAGCTATTAGTTGAAAGTTCGAAGAGTAAAAAATGACAGTACACCTACATGCTGTTAAAACTCACACTCTTTATAATGTGTTAGATACCTTTTGTTTCACTGTTGTTTCCTCTTACTAAAACGTGATTTATGTATCTGATTTATGTATCTTAAACTATTTTGGCAGGCATCGTTGAGTCCAATGCTAAGCCACCAGCAGTATCTAGAGGGTGAAAACATTCAAGTTTGTTACATTTACAGCTGCCATTAAAAGTTGGACATTTAAGAATGTGTCAACTCATCATTGAAATATTTTGTCAGACAAGTGTTGACAGCCGTTCATCATTATCATTTACACCTCATGGAACCATAAGCTGACAACCATTCTTTTTCAAAGATGCCTACACCGTTGTATAATATGTCAGAAAATATAGAATTTACCCCCAACCCACTAATCCCCTAAACCACGTGGGAAGACTATGCAAGGAGATTGATGTCACATTCTGATATAGCAGGCTGAGAACCCTCAATACGTCAACTGGCGTATTGCAACTTCTCTCTGGCACTGCAGGATTAAGTTGCATACACACACACACACACACACACACACACACACACACACACACACACACACACACACACACACACACACACACACACAATGATCTTCATTGTCTCTTCTTGTCTCTGAAAAGGGCTGGCTACTTGATTCTGGTTAAGTCTACCAACTTTTCTCTGATTAGGGCTAGGTACTTGGATGTGGGTAGGGCTAACTAATTGGATGTGGGTAGGGCTAGCTACTTGGATGTGGGTAGGGCTAGCTACTTGGATGTGGGTAGGGCTAGCTACTTGGATGTGGGTAGGGCTAGCTACTTGGATGTGGGTAGGGCTAGCTATTTGGATGTGGGTAGGGCTAGCTACTTGGATGTGGGTAGGGCTAGCTACTTGGATCTGGGTAGGGCTAGCTACTTGGATGTGGGTAGGGCTAGCTATTTGGATGTGGGTAGGGCTAGCTACTTGGATGTGGGTAGGGTAGCTACTTGGATGTGGGTAGAGCTAGCTACTTGGATGCGAGTAGGGCTAGCTACTTGGCTTTGATGCGGCTTGCTTATTAAGTGGTCTGTTCTCGTTGGATCCTGGAGAAGCTCCAAAACTTTATGTGTATGCAATTAAAGGGAATTGCAAACATTTCTGACTTAATGTTGGACCCTGTCAAAGTGTGAACCTCTCAGGAAGAGTGAGGTCAAGCTAGAGCATGCTAGTCAATATGTTATCCTCCCTGCCCACATACTGCAACGCTTCATAGGAGCTGTGAAATTACAAACATACCAAACGGTTGTGAAATTCATCAAACATACAAAAATAAACCGTCATTCTCTCACTGTGAACATACTTAATTCGGGAAGCATCACTGATATGCTTGTGTGCCAAACACACAATTGATGCTCACCTGAAGACATGAGCCTGTTTTAAAAAAGCATCAGGGGCATTACCCAAAACAACAAGCCTTTTTCTATATGTGGCCTAAACATGAATTTAAGTTGGCAGCAGACAGTGCTTAGTGGGGATCCAGTAATAGGCTATGCGTTAAGTAAAAAACTAATCATGGAATTATTTAATTTGGATAGATGCTTGATATTACAGAATGGTTTCCAGAAATTTTGTGGGTGTCTTAGTTAAGGTATTGTCTTGTAATTGTTTGGCTACAGAGAAAGACATCAAAAGAGATAAATCTACTCGTTCTTCTTCACTCTGGCCCATAGAAAAGAGGTTTTTGTAGAGAGAGCATTGTGTGTGTGTGTGTGTGTGTGTGTGTGTGTGTGTGTGTGTGTGTGTGTGAAGAGAAATGGTTGCTCTTGAAATGACAACACTGGGCAGATCTGTTTGGACCAACAGAATCGAGAAGTTGACTCATTCGTGTCAAAACCTGCTGAGAAGCTGTCATATTTATTGACTTGTTAAGACTAATTACTGTGTGTCTTCACAAGTGTCTGTGAGAAAGTAAGCAATGGCCAGTCAGAGAAAGAATGTTTCTACCTGCATTGTTCTGTTGAAACATAGAGAGAGAGAGAGAGCAATAAAACAGAGTTGGAATAGCGCAGCTCGGACAGTTGGATGGCACCGACCCAGTAAGAAAAATGTAAACAGTTTACAAGCCATCTACTCTGGCACTGCTCCCAGCTGTAAGTCATGCTAATCGTAACCAAATCTTGTGTGACTCCAGTACAAGAAGAGCTTCACCATGGCTTTACCGCTTCCTTTCAAGACATCAACAGCAGTCATTAAACGTCACCCATGGCCCGTCGTGTCACTTCCTCTGCCGTTGGTTGAATCCCTAGAAGTTGTCGGGACTCTAGTGAGCCGTGTCTCCTTCCCACATTTGGAAGCCATCGAGGCCTCTGACCAGACGCATACGGCTCAGATAGGAACACCGCTCCCATAGAACACACTCTGGACCAGGCTTTCAGAGAGAGGTTATGGCCAGGGCACGAACGAGCTTTGGGTTAACGCCAGCACCCAAGGCAAACCCTCCCCCAACCTGTGCATATGTTAGTGTTTGTGAATCCATGTGTTTCGGCACGCTTCGTCTCCTGGGCAGGGTCTGTCTCGGTCCCGGGGCTCACCGCTGGGGCCTGTTACATTGACAGGAAACTCCCCCGCATTCTCTGGTCTCTCACTTCTCACTACAACCGGGCAATTGAGAAGGACAGCTGATTCCGGGAAGCTGGCTCGCCTCACCGTTGAATGATTAACAAAGAAGCAAAGGAACTTGAATACTATGTAATGTTTCAGTGTGCTCACTGCTATCCAGGGGCTTTTGCTAGCAACTTACAGTAAAAACCCAGACAGACCAAACTGCACACATACATAATGGACGGATGGAAGTAGGTGGACTGGTTTAATCCAGATCCAAAACAGTGAAAACCGTTTCACAGAAAACAAACCTGAACCAATGTCTGCTTGAAATCCCAGTCCCGTAGATGTAACAACAGTATCAAGTGAAATGTATCTCGTAAAGCCGTTTTAACATTAGTAGGTCTCTAAGTGCTTACAGATAACAAGACTAAACCACAAACAACAAGCAACGCAGATGTCGAAACACAGTGGCCAGAACACACTTCCTACAAAGGCAGGAACCTAGAAAGGAACTACAAGAGGACTGGTGGAGATTATAAAAGTAGCCATGTAGCCAAAGAACAGCCTAGTGGTTGGGGCGCTGGGCTAAAGGCTGCTGATTTGAATCCCAGTGCCGACAAGGAGAGAGAGGGAGAGAGAGAGAGGGAGAGAGAGAGAGGGAGAGAGAGGGGGAGAGAGAGGGGGAGAGAGAGAGAGCGGTGCAGCAATGCTACAGGCAGAACTGTTAAATATGGAACAGCAGCCTGACCCGCTTGACTGGTGACAGGGACGGACAACAGTAGCCAGGTAGCCCCCAGCTGTGGGCACCGCGCCCCCGGGAGAGGGAGAGGTCAACCGGGCAGTGTGATATGAACATACACACACACAAATACACACACACACATACCCAACACGCTCAATGCCTAAACACCTTGAATTCTTACTTTCCTCCATAACGTTGTAATCAATTTGACATTTTAACAAGAAAAACCAAGTTCCCATTATAAAAAACGACAGACAATTTCTATAAAAGAGCTATTGTGTTATGTGACGTCAAATGCCATGAGCAGGAAGGATAAAAAAATAACACTCTAGGAATCCATACAGGATGTTTTCATTGACTTTATATTGTGCATTATGCTTGCCACTTTAGTTCCCCCATGCGTCCTTCACACAGGAAAAGAAACCCTCTGGAACTAAGAACTAAGAGAGGAACTTCTCCACTGACACAAACCAGGATGCACAATGGGGAGGGGGGGGGTCTAACTCTGCTGGAAGACATTTACCGCAGAGCGTGTAGTAAGTGCTCAAATCTTACTCGTGTAGAATTGCCTCATCAGTTTAGTTTAAACACACAGCTAGGAGCCAGAACTTATCATGCTCAGAACCAGTAGCAGGCTATCGTCAGGTTCAGGACCTTATAGCTTCTAATGAATAACACCATATTGTATCCTTACATCAGCGCTGCCGCTCTAATGCTAATAAAGAATACAAGCTCCACTCTCCCATGTTCATTCCATGTTATACCATCATGATCTTAAAGTCTAGAATGTTATAGGACTACGGTGCCTCTATGGAACTGTCCATTAGAAGGGTTCAATAGAATAGAGGGACCTAACAGAGCAGCTCCCAGCAGCCCTGCTCTTTTCTCTCCTGTTATCATTTACAGCCATTTACAAACGCTGATAGATATGTGACAGACCCGCCCTGAAATGACTAATCGTCTGACCTCGAAGGCAGAGTGCGTGATTCTTCTTGGGCACCCAGACGTGACATCAGGCAGTTGTAAATCTTTCTCTCCGGCCTCGTTTCTGGCACTGAGTGAGCGAGGGATGAACTGTGTCTTTATGTCCCCCGAAGTTGAGAACCTGAACAAAAGCATGTGGCACAGGTGGTGGGAGTGGGAAATCACTGATCCCCCCGCCCCTCCCGTTCACTGAACCCTCCCCAGTCCCCCGCCCCTCCCCGTTCACTGACCCATTTCGTTTGTTTCAGGGAAAGGGACTGGCAACACAGCGGACACATTTAGTTAAGGCACACAAACACCAGCACCTTCACCATTACCGTTACAGATCTAACGCCTTGAATAACATTCACGCCGACACAACTAAACAATAGGGATCAGATTGCTGCTGTATTTATGCCGGGAATATCGAAAGCTACAGAGGCTGAACGTGTTTCCTCTAAGTTCTGACATGGTCTGTGAATGCGATAACATTCCTCAAAACCTCTGAGATTATGTAAAGCCGTGGATTGGAGGGAAGATAGAAAGATTGGAAGACAGAGTAACACAAAGTAAGCTAAATGAGGGAAGACCAAGTGTTTGTGCATTCACACATCAACAATTCTTTCATCATAACTCATAACACCTCCTATGGTAATGTAACAGCCCGTAATGACAGAGGTGTAAACGGAAACAATGACCTCATCCCTTCTCATCTAAGGTAAAGTACAAAGTCAAGGAAATTCAGACCGAGGTCATGTGTGTGCTTGGTGAAGTGGACAACATCCGCAAACCACAGAATGACATTGAAGTTGATGCTTGATAGACACAAGGGCAGCAAATTGCCTAGGGCAGTGAACACTTAAAAGGGAAAAATTCAATTGACACAAGGAGCGGGCAGGCCTACGGAGAACTTGACCATTCTGTCTTCGGTTGAGTGCTGAAGAGCAACATTGCTATTATGGTCCAGGTTCACGGGAAGGCTAATGTCCTGGCTGGAACTCCGATATGGCTGTTGGCTACGTGTTTATCAAGTTTTAAAGCGAAGGAACAGAGGCATTGTGAAATGTGGAGTGTTTGATTTGGCAGTCCAGTCACAGCGCAAGGTCCATGATATGACTGGGTTGTGGTACTGGCAAGGAGAGAGAGAGGGGGAGAAAGAGAGACCAAGGGAGAGACTGAGTGTGTGTTGTGTGTGTGTGTGTGTGTGTGTGTGTGTGTGCATGCAAGTGTGCGTTTTTGTGTGTGTTTGTGTACATTGGTCAGGGAAAGTCCCGTGATTCTCCAATCAGAGACTAACACTT
This sequence comes from Esox masquinongy, assembly GCA_016801175.1. Taxonomy (NCBI): domain Eukaryota; kingdom Metazoa; phylum Chordata; class Actinopteri; order Esociformes; family Esocidae; genus Esox; species Esox masquinongy. The sequence continues at coordinate 92,011 of JACXGI010001012.1, read as the reverse complement.
GTCCTTCTCTGTCATTTTATTTTGATGAATGAAGGCCCAGTTTTACCATACCACAATGCCAAAACAAAAAAAAAAAAGTCCCCCCTTTCTCCAAAGGCACAGTTTGAAAGAGTTTGGTGTAAAAAAGGCTTCATTTCCTAGAAGAGGAGGAATCATTCAAGGACATAACCACCTTGTTTTTTTTTCAGCATGCATACAGTACTCTTCCATCTCTGTGGCTTAGAACTCCCTGAAATAGTGTCCGGGCTCCTCTGCACAAAGAACCTCCGTCTATCATGTGGTGTGACAGAGTTCGTATGTTTTTTTTTTTTCCTCACTGTCCCTGAACCCAAACCGTGCTGAACTGATATCTGTAACCGCACTGCGGGAGATGATCAGGTCACCTTCCAACCGTGCTGGTGTGATGTTTTCTCCTGTTTTCCCCCGGGAGATGGTGATGGAGGGAGACAATGGTGACAGATTCGATATCAGTCCTCCTCAAGTCACCAGGATGTAACGCCTCTTCCTGTCCATCCTGGGGCGGTGACTTCAGACCCCCGGGGTGGGCAGGTATCATGTAGCATGATGAGGAAAGCCTGTGGTAAAGGTAGATACACCAGACTCAGTCAGACATGTTGACAATCCCTGTGGTGACTGTGGTAGATGCACTCTCATACGGTGAAGGAACAAGGGGTCTGCTCCTTGAGGTGACGTGTACTTTAACTAAGTCAGTCAAATACATACTGGGTTTTCATTGATTGTTGCCTGGTAGGAGTTAGCAAGACTGCATGAACAGACCTGGAACCAGGCCACATTGAGAACAAGTTTACATAGAGAGGTCAAGATGAGAGAAGTATGAACATTCGCCAACACCCTGGGCTGGACGTAGAACAAATGGCCCTATATCAGATCAACATAACCAGAGACACTTTCTGCAGTGTATTATTCTCCTCAGGTGACTAGCAGGGCTCTGAGCCAAGTATAACATCATCATCCCAGGCCAAAGGGCTCAAAACATGGCTTGCCTTACTTTCTCACAAATCCTAAACCCAGTGTTAGCTCTCTTCAAGATGCCTGAAGAGGCCTCAGCAAGAGTTGGGTTTCATAGCTAAGTCTTTAGCGATGGTAACCTCTGAACCTAGCCTCTTGACAGCTCTATTAATAAGTTCTATTTGCGTGTGTGTGTGTGTGTGTGTGTGTGTCAGTCCATATCTGTGCATGTTTTACTATACTTCTGTGTATAAAAAATCCCTGTGAGAATAGAAAAGCAGGGACAATATGACCTTGTAGGGACATTTTGCAGGTGCCCATGAGAAAAATGGTCATTTACAGTTTTGGAGGTAGGTTTCAGTTTGGAAGGAAGGTAAGTTAAAATGTTTGGCTAAGTGTGAGATTTAGGTCAAAAGTTACAATTGAGGTTAACGTTAGGTTCAAGTAATTGTTGAGGTTAGAGTTAAGGTTAGGGTTAAGTTTAGGGCTAGGAAACAGGGAACATGGATATCTGAGTGAGGGTTACGTCTCAGGTCCACACGAGAGTAGAACAACAAATATGTGTATATGCACTTATCCGGGTGTGTACTCTTTACAAGTATGTTTGTCATAAATGTCTGCTCTGGAAACCTTTGGCCTCAACGATCGTCTTGCTTCACCATGTAAAGCAACGAGTGCAGAATGTGAAGCAGGGAGACACTGAATGACCAGTGGCTAATTCCTCCTGGATATTTACCCTTTACTACGACCAGAGAGACATCACTGAGCCTACAGTGTCCTTACTGGCATTATAATTTGTTGTAGCGCACTGTTCAAAAATAGGGCATGAAATAAGGGATTGGGAAGCATTTGAGAAGCAGAATTAAATAACAATATTATTAAGATTCTTCTTTACGTAGTTTTTGTGGATGTCACTCTAACCTCAGTGGGAGATAATGCCATTTACTAGCCAGCTAGCCACGGGTTAAGATATGACCAGAAATGCACACAGTTAGGCTGCCTGCTGAGAACATGCTGTTATCTACAGTGCTGTTTGCTCACATAGATAGCCCCTGTTGGATCATTATGGAAACATAAAAGATCAAAGTGAACCGAAACTGGATACTTACATAAGAGCAGCTACGGCATCCTTGTATTCTCATATTAGCCCCCCCCATTCTATGATTAGAGAAAGAAATAGATTGTCTATCATTTAGAACTGTATATTTTTCATTGCATAACTGTACACATTGCATCACTTTCACTTTATTATTCATCCCTAAGTAGTAGTCTGATTATTATGTTATCTTTTTAACTTTTTGTGATTCAGTATGAAACATAATAGCCATGTTCCTCTCCAGATGTATTTCTAGAAGACGAGACCCATGAGTCCGGTGCTCTAGGCTTTGCCAGGGGAACAATGGTGCTTATGTAATATTGCTGAGCCTCATCCAAACATCTGCTTGTGGACTTGAGGTGATCAGTCACAGCACTGACAACAACAAATGTTCAGGTGAGGGGGGTTGTGTCAGTCCCGAAAACCAATGAACTCTACTTCTCCAGCGAAACCAAAATCTTCCATACGTCACTCAACGGTCAGATAAACGTTACAGAAATACAAGGAGGTTTGGGGGGAGGGCGAATGGGGTGAGAATGGAGTAGAAAGGGGGAGACAGAGAAATAGAGAGACAGAAAGAAAGAGGGAAAATGAGGGGGAAAGAGAAAAGGAAAGAGAGAGGGAAAGAAAGAAAGAAAGAAAGAAAGAAAGAAAGAAAGAAAGAAAGAGAGAGGGGTACACATCAGGCCTGTTGTGTAGATTCTCCCAGAATGCATTGCTTAGAGGAATGGGGCACAGAAACACTATTTCAGCAGCTCTGTAAATCCTCTAAGCTTGTTTACAATTACTCTGTCATTCAAGGAGAGACAGAGGGAGAGAGAAAAACAGAGAGAGTGAGAGAGGAATAAAAACTGGGTTATGTGTGATGTGACCCCTCCTCCCTGGCTTTCCGCCGTCTCCCCCCTCCACCTCCAAGGCCATGCAGCACCCTGCCAACACACCGACGGCTTCCTCAGATTACAGCTGTGAAAAACGCTTTAGTCACACCGGCGAGCGCCCCCACAACATTCCTGAGGAGTGACTGAGCATATTCTCCCCACACACGCTCACACTACAACTCTTTTTCTCTCTTTACAACTTTCTCTTTCTAGTTGCCTCACTGCGGAGTTTAGACATTCTCACTTTCTTTTCCTGTCTTTTTGCACGGATTTCTTTTCTTTTCTTTAGAATTGTTCAATCATTTCTCTTTAAATTTTCCATACAAACCATGAAACATCATTAATCATACACAGTTGCTCTGCTGGGGCCTAACACTCCTTGACTGTGAAAGGGAAGGGGGAGGCAGTGTGTGTGTGTGTGTGTGTGTGTGTGTGTGTGTGTGTGCGCATGTGTGTGTGTGTGTGTGTGTGCGTGTGTTTGTATGTGTGTTTCTGACATAATTATATAAAAGGGAGAAAAAAATCCCTTAACTTTCTTAATTAGAAACAGAAAATCCTGATTTTGAAAAATAAAATGTTGGCTTAACTGTAAGCTTGGACATGAGTTACAATTGTGGTCAGGGTCAGAATTAAGATATGGGTTGAACATTTCAATATTCATTTAAAACGTCCATTTTTTAGGGCAATCAACATTTTGCCATGTTCCCATTTAGATAGCTTAGTAACGTCTGTGTGTTGTTTCTGTGTGTGAAGAAGAGAATGATATTAATGGGCCTTGATGGTGAAGAACGTGAAGTGAGTGGTTGATGTTTCAGACACATGCTATCCATGTTTAAGGGTTCACAAACATCCATCGAGAACAGCCCGCCCTCTGGGGGCATTCATTATTTGGAGCTTTCAAATTGTTGCATGCATCGTCTTCATCAGGGGGTGGAAAGCTTTGCTTTTGCTTGAGTGGTCCAAACTTAGACAAACAAAACCAACAGTGACATGGCCCACACAACTCCAGATGTGTCAGTTCATCTGAGGCTCTGAGCCTCTTGTCAGGCCTTCTTTCCTGCTGTAGTGGGGCCTCTCCCTGTGCAAACCTTGCTTTTGTACAGCTTTTAATGTCAATCGGAACAGCGTTAAACAAATATCAGCCCCTTATTGTTAGACTAGGACTTCACACCAAGAAAAACCTCCTTGCTTAATAACTTAGGCTATTCCTGCCTTTCAATCCACTGTTGTTCATTAGGTGGAAAAGAAAAAAAATGATTTTATTTTTTTTAATCTTCACGCAGTGTCCTCTTAATAGCTAAATGAACACTTTACATCCACTCCAGTAAACGTGACGGTGGAGAGACTTGATCAATCATGGATTTGAACGAGGAGCTCTTATCTTGCAATGACCGCCTTGTGAAATAACATACCATGTATGAACTCAAATCCCAGAAATGCTCTTCGAATAGATAACCCACCACTTTCCTACTGTTCCTCTCCATGCCCCGCTTTCTCTCCCTCTCCCACAATCAAAAGCACACAGACGTTAATCCACCATAACAATAACAAAGAATGAAAGGGTAAAATTTGACTTGCAACATGGTAGAAAGAAAATATATTTTCTGAAAATAAACAACAGTCCACTTAGTATTGCAAAACAGTACCGTGTCAATGGTTCTCAGCGGCCAACAATCCGCGCCAAGGTCATGAGCCCTGCTGGAGCAAAACATGCGGGTCGAAAGATTGCCACAGAAGATAGGAATGGAGACTGAGGGCAGATGGAGACACTGAGAGGAAAGAGAGAGACTACTTTGAATTTTTTTTTTCTACAATCCTTGTTGCTTCCCAAAATCTGCACATTAAAAGCTTTGGGGGATATTGCCAGATATAGCAGTTTACTGTTTAAAATAGAACACTATTTAGCTACTAGAACACCAACATGTAACACAAGTTGTATGCTATCTCCTTCGCTTTCTCTTCCCTTTCTCCCTTTCTTTATATAATCTGTTTATTCTGTCTTGATTGACTTGATTACTTTATCCTGTGTGGAGGAGAAAGTTTCAGTACATGCAATTCTCTGGACGTAATTTACATAACTTGATATTATTACAAATTTACATTATTACTTTTTCCTGACAGCTTGTTTGTGGTGATATGATGAGGACTGTTTAACTCTGGCTGAGGTTAACCGCGATCACTAGCCAAGTCCATTGTGTCCATTAACTTGAGAACAAACATTTGTCCATTTGACTTGGCCATCCCATCTAGATCTGGTCATACATGGCTGGGGATCTGGATTATTTATTCCACACCGCCACCTCATATATCCAAACTTCATTACCCTCTTCTACTATGGACAGCCCTTTGTTTGAGAAAACTGAAATAGTCGGGAGGGATTGTGTTAAACATATATTGCTCTCTCTGACTCTGAAAGATATTTTGAAATGGCAGTAGGAAAAGGAAGTAGCAACTTAAAATATGTATTTCCCTGCGAGCCGCAAGCTATACTACCTCACACACAAAGTTAGTTTCCTCAAATTTGACCTGTGGAAGTAAGAATCCCAATTTTGTCATTATCACGCAGGTACTGTTCTTTCAAATAAATATGCATGCCTCAGTTAAATGAGCAGTGCAGTTACAAATGTGTTCCTGTTTGTTATTGATATTTTCCACACGTAAGGTTGTAAAATGATAATATTAGTTTTGGTGTGAGACTGGTGTGCCTTGGGGGACTTTCATGTGAGCCACAAAATCTTTCCAAATCTTAATTTTAACACTTGCTTGGAATGCTTACAAGGTATTGACTTCAGACTACCTGTGCTGTTGTCACACTTTTACAGTAGTGAAAATTCACACATCACAAGCAAGGTAATATGTATAATTTTACTGAATGATTAGCACAGGCCAGTCTGGTTTGCTATATCAAATCCTCTGACACACCAACAAAACGAATACTGCTTTGTGGTATTTGTTGCGTTATTACAAAGCAGAAACTGCAGAACTCTGCTAGGTGGATAGGATGTCTGTCACTCTGCATCTCCTTACTCGTTGAATTCCACTTAACAGAACAATCCTGTCCATATTTCCCACTTGACAAGTTACTGACAGGAGCAGACAAACCTTGGCATTCCACAAGAAAGACATTAATGCATATTGTAACATATTACAATTTATTTTCAACATTGATTTATTAGACACACAGGTTCGCTACCTAGACATCATAGGACCTTTAAATGTCCCTGAAAAAACATCACTATAATAATCACTTGATAACATGTATTTCATATATTTTTAATCTATTTTATATTTATATTTAATACAATATTTTGGAAGTTAGGAAAAACTGTGAATAGGCAGTATAGCATTCAATGCCTTGAAGCGAGCACATCAGTGGTGTTGATTTGCATTCACTAGGTTAAAAAAGCATAGTCTTTCTTAACCAGAAGGAAGTTAAGGGTTAAACCATTCTGCAGAAACCAATCCCTGGTCACTTTTTAAATGCTTGTCACCAGGAACTATCGAAAGCATGGAAAGTATATGTGTATGTTCCCTTCATTTGAGCAGTCAAACGAATAACCAAAAATTGGACAGAAATGAGCAGACTGCCACAACACTGTGGTGGAGGCCATTTAATATGGCTGAATCTAAATGCCTCTCTCCATCTCTGTTTCACACAAACACACACACACCTCTTACAATAGGTTGGAATAGAGGTCACCTAGCAACACCGGGGTTCTGTTGAGCAGGGCAGATGGTTTTCTTTGAACTGGACATGACCCTGGTCAGTGTATGATGTCATTTCTTAGAAGCACATTGTCAACAGAAAATAAAGCTCAGCAAGGGACTGTCACTTTCTAAAACCGGCCCTGATCATATTGAAATCAGTGTCCAGGCAAAATGGCCCAAAATCTGCAAAAAACAGTTTAAGCAAAAAACAGCATCTAATAAAACATACCTATAAATCTCAAATAATTCTCCTACGTGACTTGAGATATTTGAAAAATAAACAACATTTAATTACCTTGCTTTGTCTGTATGACTTAAGACAGTTGAAAGCGATATGGCATTCATTAAAATAATCTTGAAACCAAAGCTTTCTGGCGGGGTTATGAAAGTTTTCCTATGTAACTGTTTTTCTCTGGCTCAACCAGATTAAGTTGCATCCTGGGAATAAAAGTGGTTAATGACACACACACACACACACACACACACACACACACACACACACACACTCTGAGACACACCCAAACACGCACAGTTATGTGTTTCTGTACTTGAAGACCAAACAATTTATTCCCATTCAAATTCATATTTCCGCTAAACCCTAAATCTATCCCCTAATTATAAACATAATTCCTAAGCCGTTGCATTTTTCCTTGTGAGGACCAGGAAAACTTGGGGAAAAATACTGGTGAGACACCATGGTAAAATGGAGGGATATATTGAAAGACAAAGAAGTAAAATTATGATACAGGGACCCTGCCAGATTGATCTGAATTGTCAAAAATATCAGGAAGAAAGACGGTTGGAATAAATACAAACTCACATGCATTGTACAAATATCAGAGTTCTTCCAATCAGTGGTAATGGTTGGGATGTCATTAATGTATATTTGTGTTTCTTTTTTTAGGTTTAGTTTCAGACTGTGAGTTGCATGTGTACTGATTCTGGTGGTTATGGTTGTACTCGCTTCCCCCGACACAACAGACATACTGTAGTGACATAACATCATTGGCTTTTTTTTTTAGGTGTGTTTAAACCCATAATAGGTAGACTAAAAGGTCAGGGATTAAACATCCCACCATCTGACCTCTTCAGTGCTTATGTGGATGTCAAGATCACCCTTGACACAACACACTCAATTCCTCCTTGTCTTTGTTCTGAGATTCAGGCTATGTTTTTGAGGTGTGATTCCTTAGACATTACAGATGGCCCTACGTTTATTCTAAACCATTTTCCATGGGAGTTTATAACCTATTTTGGAAATAGTTTTGGGTCATTGACAGACAATACAAAGCAACCATATGGCTACTTTTAAATAATATGCATTTATTGTTTATCTCTGCCTATTTGGAATTAACAGTTAAAACAACATAATCAGAAATTTTACTTGCCTGTGATGAATTATAAATGTATCAAAAAGGCAGGAGAAGGAGGCAAATCATGAGGCGATGAACAGACCTTTTTACTTAAAAATGTTATATTCTTTTTATGCGTGGACCACCGAACTCGTTTAAAGTTTTATCTCTGCAACACAGACAGGCAAGAAAAAACTGGGAGTGAGACAGTTACTAACGTCAATCAAACACAGGCCACTCCCAGCAGACATAACCATGCATGCCCCGTTTTAAAAAGGAACTGCGCACAACTTTTGTAGGACAGGGGGCTCTCTGCAGGGCAGAAAGAACTTGAATCTAGACTAATCAGCCCTGTGCTTTAGATAACTTATTTTTTATTTTATTTCTAATCAATAAAAATGACAGCAACTATCGTTTCTCCTTTCTTCGACTACAACGAAGTCAATAAGGTAATTCATGTGCTTGCTTCAGGCCGAGGCTAATTCTGGCTAGGCTAGCTGAAAAATTGCTGGATTCGTCTAGCTAGCGAACTTTTTCGGGATTGTCCAACAACTTCACCGAGTATTTAATGCACGTTTTGGATTGTATGTGAACTGCTGACGAAGTGATTAAAAAGTTGTTAACAATTAGTTTAAGCTTAACGGGCAACGTATGTTGTCTCTGCTTCTGTCACATGCTTATTCATGTAGTCTGTACACTCACTATACACCCGTGTTTAACGTCGCGAGCTTAGCTTCAACATGACAGTTTAATGTCAGTTTATAGCTGTGCAGTAGTAAGTACAGAGGATATAATTGTCGAAAAAAAGCAACACGTTGCAATCTAGACGGTAGGTATTAAACCCTAGTTGCTCAACCATTTGCACCGTTGTGTGCACGGGGAACTGTCTCGCGCACGGATATGGAAGTTCCACAGACAGAATTGTAAACAGTTGTGCATGCCTAGTTTAACTGCATTCGCTATTCAAGGAAACATGTCATTTCTATATCGTGGTATTTATCGATGAGTTTAAATTGATTACAGGTATACATCGGGTAATCGTTTAACCTATTGTTTATAGCCATCATTTTAACTGGAATTGATATTTGTGCCTACCAGTACTACGGTTCTGCGGCCAAGATATGTGTGTACTTGTTTGACCGCGCATTTTGTTTGCTTGACAGTTTGTTAATTAGCTTCAACGACTAAGCACTTGTGTTAACCTTGTGTTTGTGGGAGTTTCTATATTAGTGGTTCACTAGATGGCGAATTCATATTCGGGATCTACTTTTTCAGTGTATCGACAGGTCTTACTCACTCGTTATACTACTAGCTGAGAATTGCGAATTCTTTTTTTCTTCCTTTCAGGACTAAAGTACAGTGACACTTCATTAAGCGTGACCGTTCTTTTCTTTCCAGAACAATAAGATGTTGAACTACAACAACAACAACACTTTCAGTGGGCCCCACTCCACGTCTGTCCCAATCTGCACTAGTGCCAACATCCCCCCCTCCTGTACCCCCACCGGTACCCTGCTGGACAGGAAGGTGGTGGGGGCCCCCTCTGCTGGGGGCGGTGGGCTGTTCCAGCGCCGCCACTCAGTCACCCTCCCCAATGCCAAATTCAACCAGAACCAGTTCATCAACAGCCTCAAGGTGGATGCCTCCTCGCTCCTGATTGGAGGTGGCAACAACAAGGAGAATCGCTTCCGGGACCGCTCCTTCTCAGAGACTGGGGAGCGCCTGAAGCCAGGCAGCCAGCTCCAGTGTCTTGGGGGAGGGCAGAGCCAGCAGCAGGTCAACTCCAGCCGCTATAAGACGGAGCTGTGCCGGCCCTACGAGGAGAACGGGACCTGCAAGTACGGCGACAAATGCCAGTTTGCCCACGGCATGCACGAGCTGCGAAGCTTGAGCCGCCACCCGAAGTACAAGACGGAGCTGTGCCGCACCTTCCACACCATTGGCTTCTGCCCCTACGGCCCTCGCTGTCACTTCATCCACAACGCCGAGGAGCGCCGCGGCCCGCCGCAGCCGCCCCTCTCCAGTTTCAACAAGATGGAGCGCCCCCGCCTCCAACACAGCTTCAGCTTCGCTGGCTTCCCCAGTCAAGGTGGCCTGCAGGACAGCCCGACCTCGGTCACTCCGCCGCCCATCTTCCCCGCTGATGACCTGAGGGAGTGGCCCAGCAACCCCTTCACCTACTCCAGCCAGGAGCTCACCAACCTGTTTGGCCCCAGCCTGGGAGGGGGCGCCCCTGTCTTGGAGGCCAGTCTGGTGCGCCCGGCCCCATCCTCCCCCACTGCTCCCTGCTTCTTCCGGCCCATGTCGGAGTCTCCCCCCAGTCCCCCTGACTCCCTCTCTGACCAGGAGGGCTATCAGAGCAGCCTGGGCAGTCAGAGTGGCTCCGAGTCCCCCAGCCTGGATGCCTCTAGGCGTCTGCCCATCTTCAGCAGGCTCTCCATTTCGGATGACTAGAGTGCCTTCATCCACCCCCCTTACCCCCCCAGTGCCTGACCTGGATGGAGTGCCTGCCTCCCCTACAGTCCAGACACCATTTCCCCTCCTTCGTCTCCTGGTCTTGTTTACAACCCAGAGGTGGACTTGGTTCTGTTCAGCAGTGTTGTAGCCACTGAGTCCAATCAGAATGCCCCGAAAGTGGATCGCCTCCCTGCGGAGGAACCTCAGCACCCTTGTCGCTCCCCCCAACTGACATCGCCCTCCCCTCCTCATCCCGGACGAATCTGATGTAGTCAATAACAGACAGTTGTCTTTTTATTTGAACGAAATGGTCACTCAGCCACGTGGTCACCAAGTAACCTTGATGAGTAGCGGTGAGATTTCTAGTTAAAGTCCCCCTGGAAGAAGTGCTACAGAAACGAGTGAGCGGTGGAAGTCAGAGGGGATGGAGAAAGACAAGGCAGTAGAAAGTGTTGGTGTCCCAGGATTCCCTTGTCCTCCAGTGTGTAGCAGAGCTTCACACGGCCATTGATGCCTGAGCCACAGATATCTTCAGACCTCCCATCCTTTCACTCTTGAGTTGAGAGGACTTGTGACAAATCAGTGCTCCATTTAATGAAAAGAAAATGAAAAAAAAAAACGGGGTCACCTTGCTCTTCAAATTAAACCATCAAAACTAACATTATTGGACTACCAGTTCCGATGACGTGCCTTAGTGTCGTCTGATCAATGTGTGCCACAAAATGTGTGAGACTAAAATGGTTACTTTTTTTTATTGTCTCTCTTTTCTGATTGTTTCATTTGAATCAGGGCTGGAAAAAATTGAGATGTCATTCTTTTGGTGCTACTTTCTCTGGTGCCATAACAACCCCTAAGACCCCATGGTGCCCTTAATGTGTCTGCTGGTCTGGTTTGGTTTCTCTAGTTAAAGATGTTGGAAGGAGTAGTGCTGTTCATCTGTGTAAATTCTGGTTGTCAAACATTCATATTTGAGCTTGGCCTGTTTTCTTTGAGTTTGGCCCAAGCACAACCCCTCCCTTCCCCAAATCATCCAGCTCAATAGCTGGCTGAGATGATTCCTCAGACTCCAGTCAAATCACATGAGCGAAAGGCTCTCCCATCGATTCCACCTTGTTCAACATTATATTATTATTATTATTATTATTATTATTGTTTAGTTTGTTTTGAAAAGCCTTCAAACGGACAGTTTTCGCTTGTCACTGCTTATTTAACTTATCAAAAATGTATTTATTGCTGATCTTAAAGCATTTTTTATTTTGTATTTATCTGGATAATGAAACCATAGAATATATTTTCTTTTATGTTAAATTATGATCTTCCATATTAATCGTAAGATTGTGAAGACCAAGTTCTTTTTTTTTTTTCCTCACAGTTAATATATTATACTGCAATGACATTTTTGTTTTGTAACTACACTTTGATTTTGAAAGTGAATCTTAATTTAAATACTAAAAATGCAAACTTTCTTTTTTTGCGTTTTATTTATTGTTTTTCCTTCTTCGTGATGTTGGACTGCGGTTTTCAGGTTCTCTTTGCTGTCTTAATCCTTTTTCCTGTTGTGGGCAGCAGCAGCTCTCGAAGGCCCTGTAGAATAGACTAAGTTGGATAACAGGCCTAGCCCTGGTATTTTGCTGTCTTTTGACCGGGACAAAGATTCATTTTAGTATTGAAGAGATCACTCTTAGCCTATATAACCAGCATTTATGCTGTGAATGACAAATGGAAAGCTCTTATTTGAATTAATGAATTATGGACGCTTGCCTATTCCACAATACCATGCACATACTTGCTAGCACTTTTTTAGTTGCCAAATGGTAATGTTGTGTTGGGTTGTTTTTGTTCTAGTTGTTGGCGATTCGTTCCCATTAAGTGCCTATCAGTACATTCCAGGTATCCCCAAGAGTTGTGCCTTTATCACGTTTTTATAACACAGCAGATTTAAGCCTAAACATTTGTTCTTGTAGTAGGGTAAAGGTTAACAGGATTGATACATGACATAAAGAGCAACAGTTGAATGTATTCTCTTTTTAGCAGCCGTTGCTATTCACTACAGTAATTTCTATGTTGTCACGTATTGTTTTTGTAACGACAGATTGCAGTTTAAACCAATAAAAACACATTTCTATTGAATATCTGTCTTCCTGATTGACAAGGTGCACAAAGATGGCAATAGTTTCACTGTAATCCTTATTCTGTTGATGTAATCATGCACAGCAACACTAAAATCACATGGAGGTGGACTTGTCATCAGGGGAGAAAGTAGCCTGTGTCATTCTAGGAGCTGACTGTTTGGCTACTGCATCCAAGATGAACTATAGAGTTCATGTGGGTGTAGTGCTGTTGAAATCTTAAGCAAACAGACGTGTTTGTTATCCAACCACGTATCTTTGACTTATTCTCCTGCTACAGTCTTGGTATGCCAGTAAACTGGGGATCTTCGTTTGAAATTCCTGTTGAAAGCTTGGGTTTGTGAACGGCCAAGTAGCTAAATCTCACCCCCCAAATAGTCAGACATAACTTAAACTGTTCTCCAGGAAAACATTTCCAAGACAGGAAATCCAACTTCTGTACTGTGCTAAGTCTTTTCTCAAGGCCTCTCCCTATGAAACTATTGTTGAGAGTTGGTGGGCTGCTTTTCTCTGATTAAAGTAACTGAGTAACTGCAGCCTTGGTTTTCAGCATTGCTAGTACTCCGTTCTGCAGGCCTCGATCAGCCTTTCACAAGCGGTGTCACCATGGTTACTGCAAGGTAGGAGACTCAGGCTTTTAGTGTTGACTCCCATGTGTTTGACCCCCCCCCCCCCCCCC